>JAVXUM010000013.1:12389355-12404996 GCA_035590655.1 Pouteria glomerata | reverse complement strand
CCAAAACAAGCTAGAATGAGGCTCCAATACTCAGACGTCCAGGGGCAGTGTAATAATAGATGATCAACTGATTCTTCTTGACAATGACATAAAGAGCACCTATTAGCTAAATGGTAACCCCTTGATTTTAGATTGTCAAGAGTCAAAATCCTCCCCTTAATGGCACACCAAGAGAAGAATATGACCCTTGAAGGAATAGTAGCTTTCCACAATTTCAACCAAGGAAAATCAACCTCCCCATCCTCTTGTAGAAAGTTAAAAAGAGATTTAACTGAGAAAGTTTGGTTTTTGTCCAACTTCCAAACCATGGAATCAGAAGAAAATGCCAGCTGAACCGAATAGAGTAAGTCCATCAGATGCCCATAACTTTCCATTTCCCAATCATTCAAATTTCTTCGAAGAGTCATATTCCAACCAAGAGTAGAATCATGGATTATGAGATAATCTGAAATAAGCGCATCCTGATCCACAGCAATATCAAAAATATCTGGGAAAGCCTCAGAAAGGGGACCAATATCCAACCATTTGAACTTCCAAAAGAGAATCCTATCACCGAAACCCACCTTCCAAGAGATACACCTACTGAAAGAGGATCGGTATTTGCAAATATTCCGCCATAAACTGCAGCCATAAGATCTGGAACCAAAACCAGAAAACCAGCCACCTTTTTCCAAGCCATATTTACTTGTGATCACTCTATTCCAAAGACTATTCTTCTCATGAGCAAATCTCCAAAACCACTTCCCTAGCAAAGCTTCATTTTGTAGCTTCAAGGATCTAATACCCGCGCCACCAGTCTGTATATGCCTGCAAACAGACTTCCAATCAACTAGGTGATATTTGAAAGAACCATCACATCTTCCCCATAGGAAATTTCTCTGCACTCTTTCTAAATCTTCCAGGACAGAGACTGGAGCAGAGAAAAGAGATAAAAAATAGGTGGGTAAACTGGAAAGTACGCTTTTAATCAAAGTGAGCCTTGCCCCAGTAGATAGATAATTAATCTTCCAAACTGAAAGCTTTTTCCTACATCTTTCAATAATCGGCTCCCAACACTGCCTGGATTTCCCAATAACTCCAAGAGGCATGCCCAGATAATTAGTGGGAAGGGAACCCACCTTACATCCCAGAACAGCAGCAAAGTCTTCCAAATTTGAAATATTACCTACTGACATGATCTCCGACTTGTTAAGATTAATTCTCAGACCAGATACAGCTTCAAACCCCAGTAAGATACAACGAATGTAGCCCACTTGAGACAGCTCAGCACCACAAAAAACAATTGTATCGTCCGCAAACAGAAGATGGCTAATGCTCAGCTCATTCCTCCTACCAGAAGCAGAGAACCCAGAAATGAAGCCTTCCTTTTCAGCGCTCTGCAGCATTCTACTAAGAGCCCCCATGACTAGAATAAATAGAAAAGGCGAAAGAGGATCGCCTTGCCTCAATCCTCTTGATGCAGAGAAAAAACCTTCAGGAGTTCCATTAACCAGAATAGAGAAGGAAACAGTAGTAACACACCACTTAATCCATTCACACCACCTCCCACCGAAACCCATTCTATTAAGGAGGTAAAGCATAAAGTTCCAATTCACATGATCAAAAGCCTTCTCAATATCCAATTTGCAAATGAGCCCCGAGACCTTCCCTTTTCGATTAGAATTAATGATCTCATTAGCTATTAGAGCTGCGTCTAAGATTTGTCTACCACCAACAAAGGCATGCTGTGAGTTTGAGACTAGAGAATTCAAAACCGACTTCAATCTATTAGCTAAAACTTTAGACAGGATTTTATACACAGCTCCCACCAAGCTTATAGGCCTATAATCTGATAATTCCACAGCTCCAACTTTCTTAGGGATTAAAGCGATAAAAGTAGAGTTAAGGCTGCGAACAAACCTGCAACTTTCATGAAAATCAGTGAACACTGCTAACAGATCATCCTTTAGAATGGACCAACAACTTTGGAAGAATTTAATGTTCCATCCATCTGGACCAGGGGCCTTCTCACCATTTAACTCCATAAGAGCATGCTGAATTTCCATCTCAGTAAAGGGCCTTTCCAGTTCATTGGCCGAGTGTGAACTGATTTTAGAGAATTCCAATGAATCCAGATGGGGCCTCCAATCAGATTCCTCAGCAAATAACTTCTTATAATAATCAACAATCACCCGAGAAATCTCCAACTGATCAGTGGAGATTCTCCCATCAATATGCAGCCTATCAATCCAATTTTTTCTCTTATTAGCTGAAGCAATTTTGTGGAAATATTTAGTGTTTCTGTCACCTTCTTTCAGCCACTGGATTCTAGATTTTTGACGCCAACTAACCTCCTCCATTTTTAGTATATTCGAGTAGCTAGACATCAGCTCAGTTCTTTTTTTTCTGTCATGATCAGAGAGCAGATTCTCCTCGGCTTTTAAGTCCAGCCTCTGTAATTCCTTTTCCAGTGTGAATTTCTGCTGATCAATCAGCCCAAATACATCTTTATTCCATCTTTTCAAATCTGCTTTAAGGAGTTTCAGCTTCTGCACTAACCTGAAGCTTGCAGATCCATCTGATTGATAGCTGCTCCACCACGCTGCAACCAAGTCAGTAAACCCTTCAGCTTGAAGCCACATGTTTTCGAATCTAAAAGGCTTCGGACCACCTTTAATTCCGCCTCCATCCAGCTCAATAGGGCAGTGGTCTGAATTGAATTTGGGAAGAGATCTTTGCAAAGCCTTAGGAAACATATCTTCCCAATCAGCTGATACCAAAAATCTATCTATCCTGGAATGAGAAAAACTATTGCTCCATGTGTATTTGCCACCCACAAGAGGCAAGTCAATACATTGCAGATCTTCAATGAAATCAGAAAATAGAGCCATTTGCCTCGAAATTTTCTTGCATCCTTTCTTGTCTTCAATCCTTCTGATCATATTGAAGTCACCTCCTAAGCACCAAGGCTTTCCCCATCTGAAAACAGCGGCCCCAATTTCTTCCAAAAATTCTGTTTTCCGTGATCTCTCAACTGGACCATACACCCCAGTGAAAGACCAAGAAGTTTCCTCGCCCATGTGCTTGAATAAACAAGAGATTGAAAAGGAACCCATCTCAAAGTCTTCCACAATCAGCTTACAGCTGTCCCATATAATCACAATGCCACCCGAGGACCCAATAGAGTTCAAAGCAACCCAATTGCATCTGCCACTCCCCCAAATTGATTTTATTATGAGATCATCAACTGTTTTAAGCTTTGTTTCCAGCAAGCATAAAATATCAGGTCTCCATTTTTTAATTAAGGATTTAATCAAAAGCCTCTTCTCCTTATTGCTGCACCCTCTCACATTCCAACAGATTAGTTTTGGATTCATTGATAAACTAATGATAATGGCTCCCCATCACTGGTACTTCCCCTCCCATCCTCCTTTTCCCCTTTGTTATAGGAAATTGACCATTGAAGGTTCCTTAATTCCCTTTCGCCTTTGTTGCTGCTCCTTTTATACTGCTTATTCTTTACCCCCTGATGGAGCCTCCTTTTTTCCTCAATTGAGGAGAGAAGGTCCATGATTCTATCTTCAAACCCATCACATGAAATACCCACTATCTTCTTAAAGGATTTCAATCTATTTAGAACCCACGCTGAAATCCTCTGCTGATCATGGCCACAGTTCTGCAACAATAAATTGTCAATCTCCTTAGCCCCATTTACCTCAGGTCTTATTGCTGCAAGAGGTTGAAACATTGCGAGGTCCTCAGAAGCAGGCTGATTATAAGGGATTAACGAGAGGCATTCATCAGCATAGGTATCTTCCACTGGTTCCAGATCAGAAACATTAGTTTGATCACCCACACTTGACATATCAACCGAAGCCTGGTAGTTATTAAAATCGTTTAATGGATCCTGATCAGACTCAGCGATTGGCTCATAATCATTAGTCAGTTCATTCAATGTCTAGAATTTATTATGAACTGACAGACCCACCTTTTGCACCTTTGAACTAGCCTTATTAATTGTAGGATCTGAAATTCCTTTGATAAATGAATCTGTCCTTTCACCTACCTTCACCCATTTAAAGCTTTCAGCTTTTTTAAAATGCTTCATTGGTATCCCTCCCTCATTTATTGCAGGAAGCTTGTCTCTTCGACTTCCAGCATGAACTTTATTCATTGAATCATATTTGGTTTCAAGCGCCACCATCTCCCTGCCATCCGGGTGCCGGAAACAGTTGGAAAGAGAGAAATCTGTATCCCATTGAACCCAAGGTCTGCTCTCATTCCAAATGGGACATTCAAACACTGATTGGCCAACTTTTATCCTCACGGATGCAGGCAAATTCCTGCCATCTCCTTTGACTTTAATTCTTGCCCACTTAAAACTTTTAGAAGACGAGGGGTCTGACTCCATGAATCCACCACAGAAATCACCAATGCTCCGGAATACATTTTCAGACCATAGAAACACAGGAAGGCCAAGAACTTTGATCCATACATCCTTAGGCTTCCAACTCCTCCTGGAGCAGCAGCACCAGCTGTGCCAGAGGTCCAACCAAAGTGGAATACCATTAATAAAAGTCTGCTTCTGATTTACCTCCTGTGCAATCTGGTTGGATGGAAAGATGAACAGAAACCTTTCTTCATCGATTTCTTTGATCTCTACTCCCCCCGGAATCTTCCATTTCCTATTAACCCAATTGGTTAATGTGTTAGCATCCATGATGGCTTTTCCAGGACCTCCCAGCCTTCCAACTAAACATCTTTTCATTATCATGCTGTTCTCAACAGCATCTTCGTAGTTGACAACAACCATCTTATCATTGAAAGAGCATCTACTGTTGATTAATTGCCAACTAGGAAGAGCAGCAACTTGAGAATATTTCCTATGGTCAACCACAGAAGGCTTAAAGATTCTAACCTCTTGTTTAGACTCTGAAGACAAGGAAGTTCTTCCAGCAGGACGATGGGGACCATTAGCAGGGAGAAAAGCTTTGATAATATCTGCCAAGAAAGCCCAACCAGCCCCATATGACAGTTCTGGAATTCTAATCTGCCTTCTACCAAAAGGAGCAAACAACCTCAACTCCATCTTCCTCCCTCTCTCCGCTGGAAAAACAGAACTTATCAAAGTTCTTGCACCACCTCTGAGATTGCCTATTTGCCGAGGCCCTTTCAAATTCCAAAGCTCTTTCATGCATATCTGCTGCACCCATCTGAGTTCCTCTTCATATAAAACTAACAATCTAACATAACTTCTACCTCTCTCAATGAATCTGAATCCACTGGTTAACTTGCTATCTACCTCTAACTCAATCGTTACATCATGGACTTGAAAAGACTTCCTAGTAGTCCTAAGACTTCTTGATGGAGTGGAATCCCAGTGCATTTTAGCAGAAGAAACTAAACATGCACCGAGAGCATTTTTCTAGAGAGAGAAAGTCTGAGAACCAGAACTTTATACCATGTTAAGTCAACAACTATCTCAAAGGCTTAAGGTAGTAGGATATGGACCCAACAATGTATACCAAGTTACCTTAACAGAATAAACAATTATCTATTGAATTTAACTTGCTCTGTTTTTCTTATAGAATAGAGTTTTGACCCTCTACAAGACCCAAATATTAGAACTTAAATAAAACTTAAATATCTCTAGCAGCATGCATGTAAGTTACAGGCATAACTTTAAAGCAGATCAAAACAAGTTCCAATTTACGGTCGCATTGAGATTCTCTCAAATCAAAATAATTGATACAAATAAAATCTATGCATTCATTGAAACTGATAAACAAGTGTGTGCATGGGTATTTGTTTTTTGGATGGTGGTGGGAGGTGCTCCCCACGTGAAAACTTTCAACATTTGCCATGCTCTCTCCTTGTTTTTCTATTTTCATTCCCACATTTTCTCCCTCCCCCCCCCCTCCCAAAAAAAAAAATAAATAAAAATAATAAAAATAAAATCATGTAGTTTTTTCAACAAGCTTTGACTGTCCAGTCCGACATGGATTGATGCTTGGCCTGAATTATAAAATACAGAGTTTTCACAAAGGGGAGATGCAAACCTGAAGCCAGGGAGATGGGATACCATAGTAAGTGTATTCTTGTGGAATATCCTGGTTCCTAGCAAGCCTTTCCAATATTTTCACACACTTTGGAAGACAACTCCAATAAGCATCATGGTTATTTGCCACTAAAGCTACAAGAAGACTCGTAGAAGATGTCAAAACACCCAGATCACGTTCATCCAACAGTTGTGCCATCCGATCAGACCTGCAAAATGAGGGTTAAAAAAACATCATGAAAGAACAAAATTGCCCCAGTACACTTCCTCTATCAAAGAATTCTACATTCATGCTTACCAGCCATCTACATTGACAACGTCAGGGTTTTTCCTAAACAGGCGAAGAAGGCACAAAGCAGCCTTTTTTCTCACAAGTGGTCTGCAACTACTAGAAATCTAGAGGGAAAATATAAAAATAATTACAATCATTCATGTTTTGCTAGTGTCAATCGAACTTTACAGGTGTTTCCTCTTACAAGTAACTTCTGAACATCTGGGGCTAATGATTCAGCAAACTCTCTCCCACCAATATTCCCAACCTGAGCATGGATATACAGAAAATAACTACAAGTGTCAAGAGCTGCACAAATGCATATATTCCCATTGTCACCCACTTAATAATAAAAAAGGCAACAGGCATCTTAGAACAACAGGAAAAGTCTAATACCACCCCCAAAAAAAAAAAAGAAAAACATCACCCTCATAAATGGTTGATGCTAGTAATATTCAAAAGGAAATTAAAAACAACATTGTATGGTCATGCATTTTGTCATGCATGATCACACAGAAAAAGCCATATGCAGGTATCATAATAAAGTGAAAGCAACATATTTTGATGGATATATTTTACAGAAATTCCAACATTATCTTAAAAAATAAAAGTATGGAAGAAAGAAAGAACCAGCTGTGCAAAAGAATCATAATACTACCCAAAAAATAAAAAAGATCAGACTTCTAAATGATCACTGCTGGAATCTCATACCATGCAGAACATTAAGAGAGCAGAACTGCTGTATGCAAGCATTTGGGGATTACCACTGAAGGTGGGGATACCACTAGTATTAAAAATAAATAAATAAATAAAATTGTATACTTGCATGATTTTACACAGAACAACTGTATACAGCTGTCATGATAATGTGAAAAATAGCTATTTTCAAAAGTAATGAATAACTCTGACAAGTAAAACAGGGAATCTGTAGCCATACCAGAGTCAATGCAAGGCACTGAAAAGTTTCATTCCGACCAATAATATCATTGCGGACAGTATTAATTGCTAATCTCAAGAAATCATGATTCTCATTGAGCAAACATGATGTCACTATGTACCCAACCTGCAGACAATGGTAGCAGGATAGAAATTAAATTAACCGAGAGAATTGCAGATCAATCCCAAGCACAGAAAATCAAAAACACATTATAACAGTACTAGCCAGATAAAGCACTAGCATTCCAAAGCTGTAATGATATCATATCCAATTTCAAATTCCAAGACTATTTTACCATATTTTGTACACTTATTATCATCCGCTGTTACTCATCAAGGAGTAATTTTTCACTCAAGTGCTGAAATGTTACGCTAGCATTGCAAAAATGAGACATATCTATGACAGATCGTGCTATGGCAAGCTTAGTAACTTTCAACAAATATAAAAGGAGAATCAACAAGAAAGGCAATATTATTTTGAGATGCTTCATGTATTAACGGACAGCAAGGGAACAAGGGGATTAAACTAAAGGTGCTTTAAGTATTAAAGTACTCAATTTTTAACAATGAAATTCAACAATAAATTCAATTAATATTAAAATGTAAACACAACTTGCAATGGCATACTCAGTATTCATTCATAAATCAATTCTCCAAACTAAAGACAGCTTTTAATAAATTTCAAATTTAAGTAGAAAGCAACTATACGTTATCAAATACACTTAATGCAAAACCACTGAAAATCACCAACTTTAAGCCTCTAAAAGCACTTAATTGCATTAAACAAGCATAAGTGTAAAGGAAACAAAGACCATTTCCTTACCCAACAGATGCTTCTACTCCCTAGTGGTGCCCACTTCCCAAACACACCTGTATAGCCATCTTGGCTACCAACCCTTTTTTTTTCCCCCCCTCAAATTTCAGCTTTTGTGGATTCTTAGAGAAATAGGTAACTGATCCAATCGTCCAATAGTCCCAGGCATTTATCTAATAGGGTTGTAATAGGTAAGTTTGATATCAAAGTACGAATTCCAAGGCTGATGAATGGACCCAAGGAAACGGTATTGTGAATGGAATTAACCAGGGATAATGGACAAAGGAACAAAGTAAGGCTAGGTTGGAGGTGCAACCATTCAATCACTATTTTCTTAGAATAGCTTTTATGCAGTATTAAATTCTCCAGACAGGTATCTCTTACAAATCTACTATTATGTAACAGCATACATCAGAAGGATAATTACAAGGCGTTATGGCATGCGGTTTAGCGTTTTCCTTGGCACGCAGCATGGAAGAGGTAGGTTTAGTTGGAGAGCGATTTCAAGTTGCGATTAAGAGAGGTAGTTTAGTTGAAGTGCAGTTTCAGGTCGTGAGTCATTTAGTGGTGGGCTCTTCATACATATCCATATACATATATGTATTGAGATAATTTCAATTGTAATAAGAAATAAGAAGAAATGAGTAAACATAATCTCAATGAATAAACCAAATTCAAAAATTCCAAATATTCAAGACAAATGAGAGAGTAAATAAACTGCTATTCCAAACCCAAAGCGTTAGCTCATCTTGTCAAGCCTTTAGTTTGTTCCCCAGTGGTTCCCAATTCGAGTCTCCTTATGACCACTAAAAGCTTACCCGGTCATCTTCAAGGCCCTAGAGATTAGTCGGTCAAACACCCTAAGTTACCAAAAATAAATAAATAAATTACTATTCCATTATCTCGTTTCCATTCATCCCTATGTAGTATGTACATTAAATTTCTGTTGGGGTCACCATATTTCACGATCCGGATCAGGAATGAACCATGATCGGGTTACGTAATCCGGATTTTGTTCCATTTTTTTTTTTTTTTTGAGTAATCCCAGTAATTACGGTCCATATGACATAAACTCTGCACTCAATCACATGATTAGTTCAAGTTGATAGTGCGTCACCCCCAAAGCCATTGAAAAACAAGTACTTACTAATATAAGAATAGGCAGCACATTGTCAAAGAAAATACAGGGAAATTTTGGGTATTCACAACACCTGCTTTTCTGGATACTTTGGTGCAGATATTAAAGAAACAGCTTCCATGTGACCAAAATCTACATCATAACCAAGCATATAGATGTAAAGCATTTTCCAAACATATTTCTTCTTTTCATAAGGCGTCAAACCCTGTGAAAACAATAAGAAAAAAAAAATTAATAACAAAGGGACAAATCACTGCACTTATCCAAATACACTGAAAGCTAGTGTCTACAAGAGTAAATTCAACTAAAGCCTTTTACAACCACTTGGAATCTCAAAAGGCAGATGTGCAAAATAAATGGGAATCTAAGGATAAATATTAAAACTTATATATTGATGCAAATAAGTAAGACAAAGAAATGATATGTTATTGAAAAAGATAGGAGCTTAAGAAAAACAAAAGCAAAACAAAACTTGGGTAGTGGCAACAAAAAACAAAACATGGGTAGTGGCAACAAAAAACCTGATTTTGAGAAAAGAAAGTGACTACCAGGTACATATAATCGGATTTTTTAATAAATCTTTAATCAACATAATCAATCTTTATATTTTTGCTAAATTTCCAAGGAATTCAGAAATAAACCATTAATGTCAAGGTAACTAACAAATAGTATTTAATATTCACGTGTGTAAAAGGAAAAAACGAAAAAAAATAAGGAGCAACACATTCACAAAAAGGAAATTACAAATATAATTAAAATACAAGAAAAAATTCTGTCAGTTTGTGACCAAGAAAACTTGTGTTTTTCTAGTCAAAGTTCCTCATTTATATATATTTTCCAATTTCTTTCATACAACTAAAATTTAGGAATCCCAGATATGAACATAGGACAAGCAATATCTAGGCACGCTGGCGCAAAAATTTTGGAAATATTAACATACACGTTAAGGACACAATAGCAAAATATACAAACATGCATATTACATCTATACATCAAAATAATAGCTATTTCTTCAGTTTTATCTAACAATTATATTTATACTTCATTACATAATATAGTCCATGTTACATGAACTCGGGTATAAATATTAAATGATGGTGAGTCCAAGTGTCATGCTGACCTAAGATTTAACATGTGATCCCGTGAGCACTAAAATATTTTTTATAATATATAAAATAATGGCACAAGATACAATTATTTTTTAAGAATATGCTTGAAATTATGGAATTTAGCCCTTGTTTGGGAGGAGGTAAACAGGAGTAAAAGGAAGTAAATGGGAGGAGGTGAAAAAATTTATGTTGTTTGGGAAGAAGTGAAAAGGGGAGAGATAAATATATGGCGGTGACTCATTTACCTCCATACACTTCCATTAACCAACGACCTTTCAACCCCAAATTGGGAATAATGGGCGTAAAAAGTTTTTAAAATGTGTTTTCTCTATTTTGCCTTGAGTATTTTTTATTATTTCCGTAAATTTCTATCACAAATAAATATATTTCAAAAAGTATAATAGTAATTATTCTCATCCATCCACCTGCAAGGGTAGATAATTTTCTTTACCATCAACTATAAGCTACAACTTAATTAAAAATTAAGTAGTACAAGTCTCTAATTTAGATGTAGTACAAGTCTCTAAGAACAGGGACACTAACATGTGACATGATACAATTTGCGCATGCAACGTGTAAATTTTCAATAAAATGTAGGACACGACACAATAAGAATATACAAAAAAAATTTGTATTTTTATATATTTTTACGTCATAAATATTTTATTTAATTTAAAAATAATAAAAAAGTAAGAAAGCACTAATTAGAATTAAAAAAAAACTATGTACACTATACCTCAATTGTCGTAATGTCCTTCACATAACAATTACCTTACATTAAAATAAAAGTAAATAACAAATCATTTAACAAAATATAGTTCTATCATAAAATAAATCATAACATCAAAAGGTGAATACAATTTATTATTTATCAATCATCTAAAATTCAAATCCTATAAAAAAAGGTAAACCTTCGAGGATGCTTAAGGAATAAATATGAAAAATTCAAAATAAACATTGTGTGCTAAAATTTAAAAGGTGTTGGAGGGAAATCAAGGAATAGAAAACTGGATGAGCATCCTGAAGGTGTCCCTAGCGCGTCCCCCGCATGTACCTAAGTGTTCAAAGCCGAAAAAGATTACAAAAATAGGGACATGCTTAACCACATATCCAAGACGTCTCCACTAAATGTTGGACTCGTATGCGTGTCAGAAGAGTGCCCAAAACCTGTATGTTAGACGCCTTCGAAGAGTGTTCATACTTTCTAAGATATTGCATACCCGTATGCTTGTTATATTCGGTGGACACAAGTTCAATGGAAGAAATAAAAGAGTATAAATAACACTTAAAATAGTATGAAATTTTTTTTCACATTTTACATATTGGAAAATAAGTACCAACCAGAAAATCCTACTATTTATTTTAGGAAACTCTATTAATAAAAAAATGGAAGTTTCAAGTTTGAGAAATCCTAAAATTAGAAAAATAAAAGTATCAATAAGAGTATAGGCCTACGGTTTTTTTTTTTTTTCATTGAATTTGAAACTATTTTATTCAAATTTGAAATATATTTCATGTATCTCTGAGAAATGACACAAGTGTCCCATAAGTTTCAAATTGTATCCATGTTTAAAAGTACTTTGAATAAACAATAAAAATATATTTACAAACATATCCAACATATGTTAGGCAATATCCAAAAAGCGCAATTGTACATATCCTTTTTCTTTATAATAGTTGCTCCAAAAAGGCATTGCAAAGAGGTAGTAGATGGGAAGATAACAAAACAAATAATAGTCAGACAAGAAAAGTATTTGGTCCAGTCAATCAAATAGCTGGGACAAGGTCCAGTTGTTGAGTTTATTTTACGTTTCCACCGATCAACTGACAACTAGCAAAGAAGCACATATATACACATGGTTCACTGATATAAAAATGTTCAAAAAATGTTGGAACAGTACAAGATTGAGGCACGCAAACTAATAATTACATATATTTTACATACACATGAAAATGATAGCCAACAACAACTAGCTTGGGAATGAGGCTTTGCTGAGTTGAGTTACATTGTATATACATGAAAACATAGTAACAAATTCAGCACACGGAAATTATTCGGCGGGATAAATCGGGAATTATTCAGGATAATTAGAAAATAAGTATAAAAAATCTCAACATCACACCCAAATTTGTTAAAAAAAGTCAGGATTAATTCTACAAAATATATATCATTTAATATTGCTATGGCCAGAGCTTAAAAAAAAAAAAAAAAGATGCATTTTTTCATTTAATTTGAACCAAAAGCCACAACATCCTACGTGTGCTGGTTGGCAACAGACTAACAGGGGTAAGCAATTAATGCCTTGCCTAGTGGGTCGTGCCACCATATTCGTGGCAAGCAAAATTTTTGCAATTTTATCGCAAATTCTGTTTTTATTGGCAAAATATCGTGATATTTTCTTGCAATAAAATTAGATTTTTTTACTTTTTATGAATATCTTGCAAAAATATCGCGACAAATTAAAAAAAAAAAAGGCCAATTTTTTGCCATGCATGAAAACGAATGCTATTTTTCTACTTTTAGTTTTTGATAAATACATTTTTCTATTTTTTATTACAGATACATATATATTGTTATTTATATCACAATTGCAAGAAATTATTTTTTCAGTATATATTGGCAAATAAACACGAACAAGAAGTCATATCTATTTTAAAAAGACATATGAGTAAACAAATTGCAATTTTTCAATTTTAGGATTTCTGAAATTAAAAGATTAAATAAAAGGATGAAGGGTTAACAAGTATAAATCCTCATCGTTTTTATTTTATTAATTAATTTCACATGCAATTGATGGAAATGTATGTCCTTTCAAGTCTCTAAATAGCATGCCATTCTAAAAATAATAATGGGACACATTTGGAACAAGTGACCATCCATGGAGTGCTGGTGTCCGACATGGACATAGACACAATACCATCCTAATGTGCCAACGCTTCTACAAGGTTATATTCTAATCGACCCACGGTCTTGTCTCATGCAACCTCCAACATGAACTTCCACATTAACATTAAATCATAGATTGGGCAAGAGACATGTTCTCTCTCTTCCAATCTCTACAATCTTCATCTCTCTTACATTCTCCAAAAAACAAATTCATGCTAACTTCTAGATAAACTCTATAACTCACTTCTATACAAAGTTCTTGCATGCTTGCAAAATCTAAAGTGATTTTAAGACTTTTAACACATGGAACTACATCTGAATTCTTTGTTCCAATCAATATAACGCTAAATAGAATAAAAATGTCATCTCCACATATTTCCGGTATTCATTGCTAATCAAAATGGGAAAGAATTCACCATCACTAGTAAATTCTAACAAAGATATCTGACGCATTTCTTGAAGCCAATGTCCTTGTTACACAAACTAAGATTGAGCAATTAACTATGACAAACTCTAGACCAGTTATCATCCAATTCATATAGGCGCAAGCACTGAAAGAACTTTAGAATTACCAGCACCATCAAGTGACATGCGATGGATCCTGAAGATAAGAAGTGTGAACTTTAAGTAAATACCAGACTGAACTTTCATCAACAATGTTTCTCTAGGCATATCAAACTCTCTTTTGTCAACTCTACCACATCACAACAGGATTTAGAAGAACAACAACCAATACAATCTGATTTAACCTAATACTAAATTCAGGGGTTTTCTGAATTAGCTCACCAACAGCACTATGAGTGGCGAAACCTAGCAATTTTCAAAAGACCATTCGCCATTACCTTCGCAAACCCCACCCAAAACCAGTCCCAACAAAACAACACCGACTGCAGTTTGAAAATCAAAACCCTACTCCTCCGCCCCTGGAAACCCAATTAACTCAAGCTAACCCAACTCCACAGAACCCGTAACACTGTTCGATCAATAGGGCCTCCAATGCAAACAAAGATTCGGAACATATTCATTGCTCTTCAGCTATAGCCAAAAAGAAAAAAGCGAAGGTAGATCACGAGAAACCCTAACCTTCTCGTTTTTGAAACGAGTACGGACATTGCCGAGCTCCTTGTCGACCCGAAGGCGTTCCTGCTCTTTGTTCTGGCAATTTCGGATGTCGCTGATGAAGACAGAGAGACCTCTCATGCCAGACAACGCCATCTCCACTCAGATCCAGCCGAGAGGACGCCTCTGTGCGGGTGTGGAGGAAGCTCCTTCGATTCTCTCCTTCCCTCTCTAGATCGTGGCCGTCCGTGGGAGGGTCGAAGGGACGAGAAAAGCGAGACACTGGGGGAAGATCGGGGTCGAATTGGGAAGGGAAAGAGAGAGGAGGAATGTTGGTCTAGAGAGAGAACGAAGAGGAAGATGGACTGTGATCTAGAGAGAGAAAGGGCCGAGACGAGACGGTAACGAAAATATTTGGAAAAAGCCGTCGGCCAGAGAGCGGAAGAAGACTTTTACCATTTGTGTTTCATCATTTCAGTTGCATTTCAATTCTAATTCAATTTTGATTTTAATTTTCCACCTCCTCCAAATCTTTCCCAGTTTTTTTTTTTTTAAATAATATAATAATAAATGATAAATGTCGGGTCATTTTAACGGTGGGCCATCCGTTGAATTATGGGGTGCCCGCTAAAAGTTTGAAGAACCGACCCAAATCAAACGCCATTCTAATTTTTCCAACTGCGACGAAGTCAATAGAAATTGTTAAACACTGTCAATTGCAATAAAAACGACAAACTCTAAGAGATATTCAACGTTTAGAAATTTTAAATTTTTTTTTAAATATATGAATTTTTTTTTTTACTTTGGGTATAATACTTTCTGCAACTGAAATGCAATAAAAATCTGTGTATTTAAAAGTTTTAAGTTTTTAATTTATTAAAATATATTTTTAATGAAAATGAGGGGAGTTGTTAAATTGGATAAAATGATAAGTGATTTTTAAATAAAATAATTGACAATAAAGACAACATTTCATAAAAAATATAATGATGAATGAAAAAATAAAAATTAAAAAAAAAAAAAAGAGAGAGAGAATGGCTTATGAATTAGTATGAGTTTGATTAGGATTATAGGTTAAAAGTAATGAATATGTCATTGTATATGAAAATAAAAATAAAAATAAAAATAAAGAAAAAATTTTAATACCCGGACATTATAGGATATGGAGCACTCCTCATATTTTGGGTTTTTAGTTTTTTAAAAGCTAGTGAAGACAAATAGAAATATATATATATATAGAGAGAGAAATAAAAAAAACAAATAATTATTATTGTTATTATGAAAATTTTGATGAATATGATTATTATAGGATTACAGATTAAAATTGATAAATATGTCATTGTAATAAGGACAATATAGGGTGTGTTTGGCATAAAACAAAATAAAATAA
>JAVXUM010000013.1:12343761-12359358 GCA_035590655.1 Pouteria glomerata | reverse complement strand
TTTAATGCACCTTGACTTAAGCTTGGAGAACAAAACAAAACCATTAGAAGGCCAAGCCTTGCCCGGCCATCTTTCTCTCTCTCACCAACCTTCTCACATTATAATATATATATAAATGCTCACATGGAGTCAACAAGTCAATAAGCCAATCAACCAACCTTGCTTGGTCCAAATTAAGTGAGTAGGTCAAAATTGATACCCACCACCTTGCATGGTCGGCTCATCTCCTTCCTTCTCTATTCTCAAGTCTTCATGCATTATTCCATCACTTCTCCTTTATTAGAACATCACATGCATATATCTATACTCATTAACAAGCAAAAGCATGACCATACACAAGCCAAACCATCACCATCCATGCAAAATTTCCAACACTTAGAAACATATTTTGAAGAAACTAAAGCATGTTTTTTATTCATAGGAAAAGTGAGGGCATCACAAAATACATCACTGTGAACCGATTAATACCATAAGCGAGAGTAATACACGGCTACACAACTGGCTTTATAATGGTACAATATTCTTTCATAAGTAGAATAAATGTACATCGGTGGGCCTTAAGGCCCTTACATTGCAAAAATAAAAACAAATCAATATTTCATTACAACTTTCTTTTTTCCACATATTTCGTTTACTACATGCCAAAATTAGTTGAGAGTGGAGTGATGCCCAGTATATCTCCTATCCTTACCTCTGGTCTAAGCTAGTTCTCCTGGGTGGGTCCTGCATTGGCATCTGTAGGGACGTGAGCACTAAACTACGCATGCTCACGAAACTTCCCAATAACACATGTATACATAGAAATGCTTAGGAATAACAACATTAACATAAAAGATAACAAAAGTGCATAATAATGATTACGCAGCGTAGGAAAATCATTAAGTGTCACATATTCTCATTCGGTGGTACACATTCCATGTACCGTTCTTTCATACGATCATCGGGGATTTGGGGAACGCATCTAATCGTGCTTTAGGATCTCGGCTCAGGGCGACGATACACCATAGGACATATTCGTACATACTAATCGTGCTTTAGGGTTTCAGCCCAAAGCGATGATATGCCACTATACACTAATCATTTTATGGGCTACTAACCTACTGGCATGAAAACCAAACCCTACGCAAGTTCCGGGACTCTCAACTAGATGGTATCTCAAGACCTTTCCTCTTTTCCGTACCCCATAACCCCGGCTAATCAATTAAGCATCATTTCATTTCTTTTCCATTATGACTGTTAGATTACGAAATGTGTCCCATACCAATCAATCACCCAAGTTTGCAATATAACATCAAGTTGATATAATCATTTCTTGTAAGTTATGTGAATAGATATGGCATCATGCAATTTAACAACTGTTTTACCTTTTTGATACAAGTGTTCTACTATTGAATGAAGAAAATAGAGAAATGAAACAAGATGGAGAAGTAAACCAAGCCAAGGAAGAAACCAGTAGAAAGTCCAAAGCACCGTTTGGACGCCCCCTGGCACCATCTGGACCGCCAAGAGCTAGGTTCATAATATTCCACTTGACTGTCCGGATAGTAGATCCTAACCACCCACGAAGCCCTCAAACTTAGAGTCTATGTTCATGATGCAAGAGTGTCTCACCACCTAGATTTCTAGCATTCCCAAACAACCTTTAACAACCTAACCTAACATGACAAGTACCCCCTTTTTGTTTTCTCCATTTGCCATTTCTCCCAAGATTACACTAGAGAAAAAGAAGTAGAAACATCTCCCAACACAACTAACATGACATGTTTTCTATATAGATAGAGAAAGGGAAGGAAGAGATTTTCTACTCTTCTAGTCCATACCAAGTCACATATACATATATTAGAAGAAATAAAAGTTTCCCTACCTTAATCTTTGGCTAGAGTCTTTAATCAAGGGATTTCATACTCATTTCTTCAAGCTTTGACTCATTTCTTGAGCTCAAGCCACCAAAAGAACTTTGTTTCTTCCTCTCTTATTCTTTTTCTTTTCTTTTTTTCTTTCTTTCTTTTCCTTTCTCTTGTTCTTCCTCCCGGTTCTCTCTTCTAGCTCCTCTCCCTTGTTCTTCTTTTTTTTTTCTCTCTTGCTTTGGCCAAATGATCTATGGCTTTCCTTAGTGTGGCTGAGTCACTTAAAGGGCCATTCGATCAAGAGGTGAGCTTTCCCTCCAAGTCAACCCATGAACCAATCAAATGACTTCACATGGTCTTTCATTCATTAATACAATTCCACCTAAGTCTCTTCCCATTAACTAAGTAGGGCCACTTCCTAGAATTTATATTGGATCTTAATATACTAGAAGACAAACCAAAGCAATAGAAGACCTTTAGTTCCCCCGGCCATTCACCCCCTCAACCGAATTATCTAATGTTTCTTGGACAAGAAAGGAAATCTCTTAACTAAGTTAGTTACCTAGTTTCACTTGTTCCCATGGCTCAATCTTATTTTTCCACTTGGTATCCACTAACTAGTAAGAATGATATATATATACATATATGGAAGACTTGGCCGGCCAACCCTCTATTTGACACCAAATTTTCCATAATATATATGCATTATTAACTCTTCTCCATTTATTAGTATGGTCCCACCACATTGACTAACCAACCTAGCAAACAACCAAAAGGCAAGTCTTCCCTTTCAAGCTTCATCTGGCCAACATGAACCAAGGCTAAAAGATTGACCAAATGGAAGGAACTAAGTGGTCCAACTTGGAGCACAATTCACTCACACCATTCGGCTAACTTAGAGCCATTTCAATAATCCTCTTCCACTTAAGTTTAACTACTACTTTGTCATGATTCATTTTTCTTTTCAATATGTAACTTAGCTTGTTCATATATTTTCTCTACAAATTCTGCTTTACTCTTAGCATCAAGAGATGTAATATGTTCAATAGGCAACGATGACAAATCAAAAGGAGTGAGTGGGCTAAATCGATAGACAAGCTCAAAAGGTGGACACCTACTAGATGAATGCACAATTCTATTATATGCAAATTTTATATATGGTATGTATTTCTCCTAAGATTTTAAGTTCTTCTTAACAAAAGCTCTTAAAAGTGTAGACAAAGTTCTATTCACTACTTCTGTTTGTCCATCAGTTTGGGGATGACAAGTAGTAAAGAATAACAACTTTGTTCCCAATTTTTCCCAAAGCACTCTCTAGAAATGACTCAAAAATTTTACATCCTTATCACTAACAATAGTTCTAGGAATACCATACAATCTAACAATTTCCCTAAAGAATAGATTAGCCATAGAAGTAGCATCATCAGTTTTCGTACAAGGGATAAAATGAGCCATCTTTGAAAACCTGTCAACCACAACATATATGGAATCGTGATCCCTCTGTGATCTAGGCGGCCCTAAGATAAAGTCCATAGACAAATCAACCCAAGGATGCTTAGGTACATGTAATGGTATGTATAACCCATGAGGCATCACCTTAGACTTTGCTCTTTTGCAAGTCTCACATTTGGCACAAAATTTCCCAACATCCATTTTCATGTGGGGCCAAAAGAAATGTTGCTTAAGTATGTCAAGAGTTTTGGCAGCCCTAAAATGCCCTATAAGACCACCACAATGACTTTCATGCATAAGCAAATTACGTAAAAAATTCCTAGGCACACATAATCTATTTTCCTTAAACAAGTATCCATCATTGCTAAAGTATTTTTGAAATGCAATGTGTTCACATGCAGCATACACTTGTGCAAAATCAGAATTATACCCATATAATTCCTTAACATATTAAAAACTAAGCAATTTAGAATCAAGTGTGTTAAGGAGATTATACCTTCTTGATAGTGCATCAGCCATAATGTTTTCTTTACCTTGTTTGTATTGCACCACATATGGAAATAACTTAATGAACTTTATCCACCTAGCATGCCTTTTGTTTAGCTTCCCTTGGCTATTAAGATGTCACAGAGATTGATGATCGGTATGAATGATGAACTCTTTGAGCCATAGGTAATGCTGCCATGTTTCCAAAGATCTCACCAATGCATATAGCTTATTGTCATATGTGGAATAGTCCAACGCTGCTCTATTTAGCTTCTCACTAAAATATGCAATGGGCTTCCTTTCCTGCATCAAAACAGCATCAATCCTCTCTTCAGAGGCATTACATTATATTTTAATTACTTTAGTAAAATTAGGTAATACAAGCAATAGAGCTAGACATAATTTTTCTTTCAACATATTAAATGCATGCTCATGCTCATCACATCAAACAAATGGAATATTCTTTTTCATCAATTCATTTAAAGGAGCGACTATGCTACTAAAATTAGGTACAAACCTATGGTAGAAACTAGCAAGCCCATGAAAACTCCTTACCTCACTCACGTTGGAAGGTCTCGGCCATTCTCTCATGGCTTTCACATTCTCTTCATCCACTTCAATTCATTTTCCACTAGCAACAAAACCAAGAAATACAAGCCTCTTCATACAAAAATGACACTTTTTGAAATTAGTATACAACTTTTTTCTTGAAACATCAAACACAAGTCTTAAATGTTGTAAATGATTATGCATGCTTTTGCTATAAATCAGAATGCCATCAAAATAGACAACAAAAAATTTCCTAATAAATGATCTCAACACATGGTCCATCAATCTCATGAAATACTTGGTGCATTTGTGAGCCCAAAAGGCATCACTAGCCACTCATAATGACCATACTTAGTTTGAAATGCAGTTTTCCACTCATTACCTATTTTCATTCTAATCTGATGATATCCACTCTTAAGATCAACTTTGAAAAATATGCAAGCACCATGAAATTCATCAAGCATGTCATCAAGCCTAGGAATGGGATAGCAATACTTTATTGTGATTTTGTCGATAACACGACAATCTACACACATTCAGCATGTCCCATCCTTCTTTGGTACCAAAAGCACAGGCACGGCACAAGGACTCATGCTTTCTCTCACGTACCCTTTAGCCAACGATTCCTCCACTTGCCTCTGAAGCTCTTTAGTCTCCTCTGGATTGCTTCTATATGCAGATTTGTTTGGAATTTGAGCTACAGGCACCAAGTCAATTTGATGCTCAATGCCGTAAACCTGGTGGCATCTTATCTAGGAAAACATCCTTGTATTCCTGCAAAAGAGAAATAATAGTAATAGAAAGACTAAAATCAAGGTCAAAATCAGAAAATAAAGATTCTTTATACACGAGAAGTTATAAAGGCCTCATGTCTTGCAAAGTTTCTCTCATTTATTTTTCTCCCACAAATAATGTCATTCTTTTCCCATATTTTTCTTTTGAACTAAATTGTTCTCATTTTTCTTTTGTTTTTTTCATTTTTACTTTTGCCTCTCTTTTTCTCTCTTTTCTTTTTCTTTATTTTTTTTTCTCTCTTATCATTTTCTTTTTTCTCTTTTTCCTTATTCTTTTCTCTCTTCCCATTTTCTTTTCTCTCTTCCCACTTTCTGTCTCAATTGATTTTTCTTTCATTCCCTTAATTGCTCTTATAATCCTCACTTGATCTTCATGAGCTTGTGAAGGTCTCAAAGGATTTAGAGTGTATATCCTACCATCCATCACCAAAGTATATTTGTTCTTTCTTCCATCATGTGTCATACTCCTATCATATTGCCACGGACGCCCTAACAAAATATGAGTAGCAACCATAGGAATAACATTACAAACCACCTCATCCTTACACTTCCCTAAGGTGAATGGAACCACAACCTGCTTGGTCACATTCAATTTGTTGCAGTCATTCAGCCATTGTAGTCCATAAGGCTTTGGATGCTTCCTACACACCAATCCCAACTAATTCACGAGATAGGAGCTCACTATATTACAACAGCTCCCATTATCAATTATCATGCTACACAATTTGTCATTTATGGCACACCTTGTATGGAAGATATTTTCTTTTCGAATTGAATCCCCATCTTCGACACTCACTTGTGCACTCAAAGCCCTCATGGAAATAGCATAGGACAACCCAACCATAGGATTTTGTTCACCTATCTCCAATTCCTCCTCATCTTCATATTTGACCAGATTGGGTGTCTCATCTTCTTCAATTTCGTCTCCTCTCTTTATACCTCAATCTTCTCTTATAAACATTACCCTTTGGTTTGGACATTAATTTGCATAATGCCCATGCCCCAAACACTTAAAACATTTAACCTCTCTAGCTCTAGTAGGGGACCCCCGTTATCTTTCCTTTCCCTTTCTACTATTTTTTTCCCTTTTATTCTTTTTTTTTTTTTTTTAATTTCGGCAGCACCCTTTCACTCTTTTCTGTCTTGCCAACGTTTGGCTTCTATTGGTTTTTAGTAGTGACAGCATATGACCTACTTTCATACTTCAAGGATCTCTTCATTTTCAATTGCTTCTCTACCTTAATGGTAATGTGCACCATTTTGATTAGAGTATGGTTAGAATGCAACTCCACCACATGAGCTATCTCTATGTTCAAACCAGTTAAGAGCCTTGCCATGGTGGCCTCCATAGGTTTCTCCAATTGTGTCCTAGCCAACTTCACCTCCATAGCCTTGTAATACTCTTCTACACTTTTACTCTTTTGTGAAAGCTTTTGTAACCTTTGATATAGCTCTCTAAAATAGTGTTGTGGGACAAATTGCTCCCTCATGACTTCTTTCATGGCCTCCCAAGTAGCAATAGGCCTGCGTCCTAGAGTTCTCCTTCTAACCAAAAATTGATCCCACCACACTATAGCATATTCTTTGAAAACCACAGCTGCAAGCTTTACTTTATTCTCTTTTGAAAAATTATGGCATTCAAAAATAAGCTCGACTTATCTTTCCCATTCCAAATACAAGTTTGGATTTTCCTTCCCATGAAAAAAAAGAATCTTCATCTTGATACTTTCCACATGTGAATCAACTCTCTCTTTAGCTCCTTCCCCAACTTTATAGTTCCCATTCTTATAATTTCTAATATCCCTTCTTCCTCTAAACCCTCTTTTTCTAGGTGGCCGAAACCCTCTACCTCCCTGATTGTAGAGAGTTGAAATCATACTCTTCTTCAACATCTTCATTTTTTCATTTATTTTCATTATGATCTCTACCCTCAAAATTATCAACTCTTACTTCCTTATTTCTACCTACACGTTGGTTGAAACCCATTCTATATATTCCAATTCCTTTTCTTCTTTCAACATTCTCCCCATTTGATGATCTATCTCTATTTTTCATATACCTATTCTCTTCTCTATCCATTACTTCCAACCTTTCAATCCTATCCAACAAGATGGTCATCACAAAGTTATTTCTGTCCATTTGTTACATTAGTGCCTCAAGCAATATATGGTCATCTACAACTCTTCCATCCACATTACTGCCACCCCTTGCCACATTATTACCACTATTTCTCGCTCGTTGGACATGTTTTAAAACTATAAGAAAAAGATGTTAGTAATAAATGACTCACCATCTTAAGTGTTTTCTCCCAAATAATGGATTTTCTCTATAATGTTCTCACACTTTTGTCTTTTACCACGAAATTCTCTTCACTATGTTTCTTTTCAAGAACAAAGGGTAGATTGACTCTCTAAGTACTTGACAATGTATCAATGAAAATCGAGAGCGACTAAGAAGAATAAGATTGCAAGAAAGGATTAATGTGACTCTAGGAATAATAAAAGATAACTCCAAATTAAAAGCAAATAAAAGGTAAATGGAATGACTCCTGGAAATTGGATTTAAGACTTTCAAATATGATGATATCAACCCTAATAGGCAGATTGCAAAGCTAGATATACTAATTGCATCAAATTTCAAATAAGAGCTCAATTCGCTTCAATTTAAGTCCACTGATCAAATCAATGAATTTTGAGTTGAAAATTGGTGGACAAGTGCACAGTGATATGAGTAAAATGAAGGTAAAATTTGGGAATTTTCTAGGTTGGTTTAGGTGTTCAAATAGAGGCTGTTCAGTCTGGGTACGCTCTTTAGTTCGCTTATCAAATGAATTAATTTTGGCATGAAATTTTAGGACCAATCCACTTATATGAGGACTATTTTGTGGTAAAATCCCAAAATTTTCTAGATAGTTTTGGTGGGTGAACTCAGTTTCTGTCGATTTCCTCCCCAATTTTGGTTCTATGGTCAAATGTTGGAATTTAACCCCCAAATTTTGTGTAAGAGGCTTTTACTATCCCAAGATGAGATATGAAAAGTTTGAGGTCAAAATCCCAACCCTAGCTAGTAGTTTAAGGTTTGGTTCAATACCCTAATGTAACAATCAATTCAATGAACACTTTTAGTGCAAAGACCAGTGACCAAAAGAATAGCAAAAGACTCGACACTTCAGGGAATCAGGGTAAATGAAATATAAGTAAACCCTAGTAGATCCCTTCTTGGCTGAATGCCTTGAAAAGAAACAAACAGAATTTGAAAAGACAAACTTACTAAAAAAAAAAAAAAGAATTTGAAAAGACAAAATAAAATAATACCTTATTTGATGTACTGGCTCTGATACCAAATGATGAAGGATCTTAACCATACATCAACAAGGTTGACTTTTTCCCTTAATCAACATAACCCTAACTTGTGGAGAGGCACCAACCAAAAATGAAGAAGGAAACTAAGGAACTAAATCACAATAGAAACACCTTCTAAAGCAACTTGATTATCAAATATAAAATAGACAAGCGACTAGATTGTCTAAGTCCATGTTCTTTCAAAGAAACAGTAGAAGAAAATCTAAATCCTCCCAAATGGAATTTCCAGGGTTTCAAAAAGTACCTATGATGTCAGAAAAATGCCTATTTATAGGATTACAGACATAAGGGTAAAATAGTAATTTTATTTTTTTAAATCACATAAGAAATTTTCTGGATAAAACATCACGGGCGCCCAACAAAGAAGCAGGCGTGCACCCAAGCCTTTTGTAGCCAATTACTCGACCAAAGTCTTGAGAGGATCAGGTATAATCTAGCCTCGGCGAGCGTTGAAAGACTAATATAGCCGAGTGCCCAAGGTTTTGTGTGCCCAAGGTGGCCTCAGTCCGTGCGCCTAAGACACTATGCGCCCAAACTCCTTCTCAGGCGGGCACCCAATGTCCTTCTCCACTTAGCAGATTCTCCATATCCACTTGTCAAAGAATTATGCACTTGGATTCTTCAAAATCACCCTTCATCCCTTTATTGTCTCCTTGGTCGAACACTTCTATGATTAAACTTTGGAGCTCATTTGCCTTGGCTCTCGTTGTAGGTCCTTGATAGCTAGGTAATGATAGAGCTACTTCATCAATCATTATCATCTAGCATCCAACTCGGAATGTCTATCAATCTTCTTACCTTCTCTCGAACATCATTTGCTTCTTTATTAGTTCTTTAAGCCTCAATCACCTTGCTGTTTAGTGCTGGCTAAATAGTAGAAGTATAATATCACCTACTATTCATTTTCTCTAAATTCTAATTCAAATTCATTTAAGATTTCTGTCATTTCCCACTCTTTAACTGCCACGCTGGCCATGATATTTCTTGTCTTCCTACTTAATGCATCCACAACTATATTAGCTTTACCCGGATGATAGTACAATTTGAAATCAAGTCGTCTATGTACTCCATCTATCTTCGTTGTCTCAAATTCAAGTCTTTTTGGGTAAAGACATACTTTAAACTTTTATGATCTGAATACATCTCAAATTTCTCACCATATAGGTAATGTCTCTAACTTTTTAAGGCAAATATCACTGCTGTTAGTTTCAAATCATGCACAGGATAGTTTTTCTCATGATTCTTTAATTGTTTGGAACCATAAGCTACAACCCTTCCGTTTTGCATCAAAACACATCCAAGTCCTTCCCATGAAGCATCACAATAAACTGAATAACCGGCTCCTCTCTCTGGAATAACAAGTATAGGCGCCATGATTAATCTCTTCTTTATTTCTTGAAATGACCTTTCATATGCTTCACTCTATTCAAACTTAATTCTTTTTCTGGTCAATCGGGTCAACAGGGCAGCCAATCTTGAAAAATCTAAATCAAACCTCCTGTAGTACCCTGTCAACCTGAGGAAACTATGAATCGCAAACATGGTTTTCAGTTAGGGCCACTCTATTATAGCTTAATTTTGGACGGATTCACCGCTATTCCCTCCTTAGAAATTACATGTCCTGAAAATTTAACATCCCTTAGCTAGAATTCACATTTACTCAGCTTAGCATATGGCTGATGCTCTCTTAATCTTTGTAACACCAATCTAAAATTTTGCTCATGTTCTTCTTCTAACTTAGAATACACCAGAACGTCATCTATAAACACTACGATCAACTTGTCTAAATAATCTTTAAAAATTTGGTTTATCAGATCCATAAACACTACAGGTACATTTGTCAGACCAAATGGCATCACCAAGAACTCGTAATGACCATACCGAGTCTTGAATGTAGTCTTTAGAGTGTTTTCCTCTCTTATTCTTAATTGGTGATACCCTGAACGCAAATCAATCTTTGAAAACACCAAAAGACCCTTTCAGTTCATCAAACAAATCATCGATCCATGGTAGTGGATACTTGTTCTTGCTAGTTACTCAGTTCAACTTTTAATAGTCAATACACATCCTCAGTGTTCCATCTTTCTTAGCTGCGAATAATAGCGGTGTACCTAAAGGTGAGGTACTCGGCCTAATAAACCCCTTTGCCAATAACTCCTTAACTTGTGTTCTTAACTTTGCTAACTCTGCTGGTGCCAACCTATAGGGAGGAATGGAGATGGGTTCCATGCATGGAACTAGGTCAATGTAAAACTCTACTTCTTTTTCAGGTGGCAACCCTGATATTTCTTTTGGGAACACTTCAAGAAATTCCTCCACAACTTTTGGCAATTCACTTTTCTGTCCTTCATTCTCTTCTTCTAAAACTGTGCAGGTGAACAAACTACATAATTCAGTTTTCCTTCGATCACCCAACAATGACAAATCCTGCATTTCACATTAATCTGCAAAGAACGAATCTGATCTTCTTTTGGGGTAAACAAGGTTACTTTACGTTTATGACAGTCAATCATAGCTTGGTGGGATATAAGCCAATCCATCCCACGGTTAAATAAAAAATAGAGATGAACTTTCTTCCATCATACACATCCTCTACCTTTAGCTCATATCCCTTACACATTTGAGTCAAAGAAGAAAATCCAGTTATTGGTGTCTCAACACATAAAAATAAATCCAATGGGCTAACATCTAACTCCAAAGTATATGCAAATTTTGTAACAATAAACGAATAAGAAGCTCTAGTGTCTGAAAGTACAGTAGCACTAGATGAGTAAACTCCAAAAATACCTCAGGTTACCATAGGCTAAGCTGGTGCTTCCTATTGATCCACTGTGAATACTCTCTCTTGGTTTTGTGTATTTTGAGGTCTACTAACCCTTTGTCCCTATAGATTACCCCTCTGCTGTTGTGACACCCCACTTTGTATTGCTCTCTGTGGAGCATCCCTTTACTGGTTCTGCTATTATATAGAATGAGAAGCCGATGAACGATTCCCCTGATAAGGTTGCCCTGCCAGTATCATTCTTCCCGCCGTACCACCTTGGACATAAAGGCAAAATCTTTGAATATGCCCCATCTGTCCAAAACTATAACGTGCTCTATTTTCTCATGTCTGTCCACTTCTCAATTACCCTACTGATTCACCGTGCCTCCTAGTCTTGAAATATTCAATGCTCTTGTGAACTGACAATTTATAATTAAAGCATATAATCTATTTTGGGGAAACCCCTTCTGACCTCCTCGATTGTCTAGATGTAGTACTTCCTTGTTATGATTATTGCATTTGTGGAACCGATGAGCTTCCCATAAATTTCTTTCTGCTTTCACCCTCCTATTGAACCCTTATGTTTTTACCTTGTTTGCCCTCATAAATGCTTTTAGTCTCACTCATATCCCTCTCCACCGTCATTATCCTATTAATTAGCATTTCATAGTCTTCCAAACCCAACAACACCATTCTTTTCCTCAAAGTAGGCCTCAATTCCCTCTCGAACCTCCTACATTTTAAGTGAGTAGTGGAAATTAACTTCGGTGCATATTTGGACAAATTCAAAAACTTCTTTTCATACTCAAGCACAGTCATATTTCCTTGTATCAAACTTGTAAATTCTTCTCTCTTGATCCCTCAAGGATTGAGGGAAAAAGCGATCCTTAAACCTTTCCTTAAATCTCTCTAAGGTGAATCCCTCCAATCCTCCTATGTCCTTTAAACTAGACCACCACGTTGACGCCTTCCCCACCAATTGAAATGCCGTCAGCGTGATGCGAGTAGAGAAGTCTGACTGACCCTAAAATGTGTTTAGGTTTTACATCCCAAGTGCAAGAGGGTAGTCGTAGTTTTACTCAGTAGGAATCGAGGTCATCTCCACAGGGAAGGCTATGTTAAAAGCTCTAGACTTGTTCTCTTAGTTAATAGGTGAACCTAAATTAATATAAACTTAAGTACAGTATGGGTCGAGAATGGTGGGGTGAAAGAATTATTATATTAATTTAAAATAATGATATTAAAAATAAACTACTAAGAAAATCTTGACTTCGAACCAAATTCAGTAGTGAGATAGTCTTGGTTTGCTCAAACACATTAATAATTCAACCTAGTAATTACACATGCATTACTAAGTCGGAGAATATTTCTTTTAAAATCCAATTTAAGGAACTCAAGGTAAGTGAGGTTTTGAAAATTAGTTTTGAACTCATTGGGACATTGAATCGAACACCTAGTGTGTACAAGTGTCAATTCGTAACCAGGTTTCATTTATAACACAAGTGAATCAATTTCATAAGAACCTCAAGTTATGGTTTTTGTTTTAGGCAAATAGGTTCCAAATCACCGGGCCATTGAACCAAATACTTGTATAAACGAGTGGCCAATCGTACCCAAGCTTTGATAATAGCATGGGTGATTTGATTTCGTAAGAAAACCTAGTTTGGGTTTTAGAAAAGAAGTCTCTAACTCATTAGGACATTCACACAAATACTTAGTGTGCATAAGTGAAACTTGTAACCAAGTGACGGTTTAACACGAGTGAGTAGGTTTCGAAAGAACCCTAGCTTACAATGAAATTCCAATTAGAAATCAAAAATATATTTTATTGAAAATTAATCTCACTTGTTTGAGTTCACCAAACTACCATACCACCTTTAATGGTTTAAAGTCAAGAATAAACCCTAGCTTATCATATTTAAAATTTGAAGAATAAAATGTATATGCAAATCATCCATTAATATAAAACAAATGAGTGCAAAGTATAAACGAAAGATGAAGACCAAAAACGAAGTACTACGAAGTGAAAACGAAAGACGAAAATAAAAACAAAGTACTTAAAATTGAAAATGTTGAAAAGTAAATCACTTATATGTAAACCTTAAAAGGGAGAAGAATAAAATCACCATACGTAACTTCTACTAAACCCTAAACCTAAGCTAATCTAATATAAAGAAAAGGAAAAATGGTAAAAGTCCCCCAAAATCTGTCAAAGGTACATTTTATAGATGTACACAAGTAGGGGCATAATGATCCGTTTACAGGATGGAAAAAATAAAAAATCACCCAGGTCGGGTGCTCAAACCTAGGTGGGGCACCCGAGATACTGTTCATCTGAAAACTATGTCTTTGGGGGCACCCAACTGATTCAGGTGGGGCGCCCAAGGCAGTTTGGGGTGCCTGAGACACTATTCATCAGCTAGACAGCTTCCCCTTCTGATCTTGCAGCCAATTTTGACCTTAAAGATGGAGGATTCAAGCTTCGGATAAAACACAAAAATTGTTGACCTTCGAGTCTTCTTTCCAACGCAATAAAAATCACCTCGATTGGAGTCCCAAGTGAAAAGTTATGTTGAAAACACGAACAGAGTGTCCAAACCTACACAATTCAACAAATGTGTAAATATCACAATAAAGTCAAAAATTTATCAAGACAAAACACTTCCAAACATATGATATTATAACACAATTGATGCACAATCAAGTAATATTAAAAGGAGTAAAAATAAAAGAGAAATCTAGACAAGAAGATATTTTCAAAGTTCTTAAAAAACAGAAGAGTTTTGAAATATTAATATATGGATATAATTTTGAAAGTTCAAACCAAATGAACTTAACTATATTATTTTTGAAAAAAACCCTTAACCACAAAAAATGGTATAAAGAGATTTTAAATTTATTTAACTTATGTTAAGTTTTTGATAAGAATAGATAATCAAGCGGTTAAAAACTTTCTTAAGAAAAAAAGAGTTGAATAACCCTAGAAGAATTAGATGATCCAATTACATTTCTCAGTATTCATTCAAAGTTGAATATATTGGATCTACTAAAAATATTTTTACAAATTATCTTAGCAGTTATCCAGACGAATATTAATTACTAACAAAAGTTTTTAATTATTATAGAAATCTTCATAACAGCCAAACAAGACTGAAACGTCGAAGACAACTAGCTCTAATGGTAAAGAAGTACCAGCTAAACAAGCTGAAAGTATTTTTTCTAAGAAAATATTTCAAAAGAGTATGTCTCATGAAAATTACGCTTAAATAGTACAAAAAAACTATTTTCTTTAGAAGAAGAAGCTTTACTATACTTCTTCAATATTAGATTGGAGAATAAATTCCATAATTCCCTAAGCGAATATAAAGAAGTCATATTTCAGGAAAAAAAATTATGAATTTTGCAGCTCCAAGACAAAGCTAACCATTTGAAAGAATTGTCAAAAAACATGATTTCCAAACTTAACTTTGAAACTTTATTATTTGATTAACAAAGAATTTTGAAATTCAACAAATTATAACAATTTTAGAAATTCTGTTGGTAATACTTATTTTGAAAAAGTCAAAATGATTGAACTTTATGAAGAGGCTAAATAAGTCTTTCCTAAAGTAGTGTTTTCAATCATTGATAAATATATTAATGAGCAAAAGATTAAACCAATCCTTCAAGAATTTTTTGATAAAACTAGATATGATTCTATTTTTCATATTAGAAAAATTTAGTTTGACTATTAGGTTGATAGTTGGAGGTTCAAAGCAATTGATTGGAGTTTGGTCAAAAAAATCATCTTCAATCCACTGGAGATTATTTATATCTTGTATCTTCTGTTCTTCTAATGTTTTGAGCTGCTAAAAATAAGAAAAGTGAAGCATTCAACTTTTTAAATAAAATTAGTTAGATGGAAATTGATGAACCATCCAAGGTAGTAATTTATCTCGACGATCATTATGCAAAATTTGAAGCAGAAATGAAATTAGAAACCATAGTCACAGTTGAAGAAGCTCAAGCTGAAAACGATTATTGGGAGAACATGTGTCACGCCCCGAACCCGGGGGCCCGGGGGTGTGAGTGTGATAAACATACAAGACATGATACTACAGTCCCTGTATCAGAGTAAACACAACTTCCACGGGATGGACCCACAAAAACTCCCCCTATTATACTAGGCTCTAAGGGTTGTACCTGAACCTGTCACAGTTTATATATAACTGTCAAACATCCACACAACCACCAAACCATACATTTATATCCCTAATCCACGGCCATATAGCCGGATCCATTCATATCCATCAAGTCTCATTGGAAGCATAATAATGTAAATGAACTTGTAAACTTTGATTTAT
>JAVXUM010000013.1:12326508-12343661 GCA_035590655.1 Pouteria glomerata | reverse complement strand
TATATATCTATATACTTGGCCGGCCAAAGCTTCTCACCACCACAAATTCACCATTATATACATATACACATATAAACATACCCACAAAGTATTCCATGCATTAAACCAAGGGTCCCACCATTTTTAAATGCAATCATTGACTTACATAAGACAATAAAACAAAACAAAATGGAGACTTAATGCCTTTGCCCGGCCATTCCTTCTTCTCCCAACCATCTCACATTAATATATATATATATATGTTTGTCCTATGTGGAGGTCAAATGGTCAACAAGGTCATAGTTTAGTCCAAATTAAGTTGTTTGGTCAAAATGGATGCCAAAGCCCTCCATGGTCGGATTTCTTCCTCCAATTCCATTTCTTCACACTTTAATGTGGTGTCTAACACTTAGACAAAACTTTGGAGAAGAACCTAGGCTTTCATTCTACCACTCCTCCCTTACTACCTGAACATCACATGCATAACACAACCTTTAAACATATTAACACATTCTCTTCTCATTATGATTTCCATTCACACCAAATGAGAGGGTATCACATATTATGTGGTTCATAATTTATATTAAATAATATTAATTAAGTATTTTATATTAAAAATTATTAATTAAGCATAACTGCTAGGGAATGAAAATTTTCTCTCATTTCTGTCACTGCGATCGCTAAAAAATCATAAAATATCACTAATAATTCATATTCATGCATTTTAATTATTAAAATATCAGAAATTGCCCCAGTTAGGTATGATGTGAATTTGAAAAAAAAATTATCTCATTTATATAATGTTAATATATATATATTAGCCTAATATATTACATTTATTATTGTGTTAATCCATTTCTAAGTCATTGGGCATTTAGAAATATAATGTCTTTCTTTAACTTATATTATTGAATGCAATAATAAGAGACATATGATTAAAAAAATTTCAATAAAAAATTAAATAAATATAATCTAAAAAATTAAAACCTATTTAGAGTGGGAGATTTCAATAGAGAATGGATCAAAAGTGCAAGATCGAATTATATTTGTAATTCTGGTTGTACTAAGAAAAATAATGACGAGCTAGAGTATATAAAGAAAAATATGAAAATGTGATGATGATGCTTAGGGAGTGTAAATATAAAAGTTGAAGATAAAAAAAGATTTGTGGGTTTCTTTTGAAAAAAATAAAAAAATAATTTATTACTTTTTATCATTTTTTGTGCGGATCCTATTATAAAAGTTTTGGTTAGGTGAAAGTAACATTTTGAAACTATCATTGATCGTTGAAAAAAAAAAAAAAAAATAAAATACCATTTATAAATAAAATTTATACCAATTTTAATGTGAATTTATTTTTTAAATTTAATATTTATATTTTCAATTATTAATTTATTTTTCAAATATATATTTATAAAAAAAATAAACATAAATGTACAACGCACGTGTATTCATTCTAATAGGATAAAAGTATGAGAATGATTATTCCATTTTATTTTATTCTTTTATACCAATCTAGATGATAGGATTTTAGGATTAATTTAAATAGAATTAAATTAAATATGATGTCTTTGGTATTCTCCTTCCAAGATGTTCCTTCTTAATTGCTATTTGAATCAACCGGAGCGGATTTTTTTTTTAAATAAAAATGCGTTATACTTTTTTTTTCGCATAATGAAAAGCATTTTTCAATATCAATATTTTATCAATTAAATTAAAAGAACAATATTTTGTCTATTAATTTCCCCAACATTTGTAGAAAAAAAAAAATGTCCGGGAGATCCCCCAATGCTAAACTGAAAACAAAGCTAACCAATTTTATTATTATTATTATTATTATTGTTATTATTATTATTATTATTATTATCATCGTCTCCTCTAAAAGCAAATTGTATTTTGCTCCAAATTTTGTTTTAGGATTTTACTGCCTTTGTTCGGAGAAGGTGAAAAGAAGAGAATCGAAGTTACTAATTTACCACGGCTTACCAAATTTCTTTCATCGCTAATTTACCAAATAATAACTGTAAAAAAATTTTAGGTTGTATTTTTCTACCTTGTCCTTGATATGTTTCATTATTTTTTGTAAATATTCATCGCAATTAAATATATTTTAAATGATACAATGGTATTTTTAGTCACATTTTTTACATTTTTTTAATAAATAAAAAAATTATATTTTTTTTTTTTGCTTTACCCTCCATTCCTTTTCCCATCTATTCCAAAAAAGAAATAATTAACCTCCATTCCATTCCATTGTCATCCCCTCCTATCCCCTCTCCTCTCTTTTACTTTGGTTCTATTTTCTTTTCTTCCCCTTCACCTTCCATCCTACTCTCCCAAATAAGGCTTAATTTTTACAACGAAAATATGAAATCCTAAAATAACAAATCAACACGAAAACAATTAAAATACGAAATCCTAAACTGACAAATCAACACAAAAGTGTAAAAACTTAATTCTTACTTTTCATCTTTCACAAACTTACAAGTTGTTTGAAAAGGAAACCGTACAAGCATAAAACCCAGTAGAAATAACAACTTACTTGTTATCGAGCACCTTGCACAGTGGTAATTACTCCTCTCAAACCCCGACTTTATAAACAGATATGCATGCTTTGGAGGCTTTTGCCTCAAGTTTGTACCAAACCAAGGCAATTTCATCACTCATTCAGCCAAAAAAATCAAAATAAAAACTAAATGTATTTCTTAATGCATGTACCAAAACAAAAAGTTAAAAACGACATTTTTAACAACAGCCGAGCTCCCCCAAAAACGTTGTTCAAAATACATTTGAAGTCTTCTTTACAAGACACTTTGAACTTCAGTCCGTTTCATTGGTTCCCTTCATATCCAAAGTCGTCACTGGGTTCGGCATGAGTTGATTTTGGGCGATGTTTTCTTCTGGTGCATGCCTTACAGACTACATATATATATATATATATAAATAGGTTAGGGAATTGGTTTGATGCATGCTTGGGGCAAAAGCCTCCATGTTTTGTAGGCAAGTCCTATATGTCCAGATCAAAGAGGGGCAATCAATCTCTTCTACTCCATATTTTTTTTTTGTCCACTAAAACATAACTTCTACTCTGGTATGCTTCTCAACCATTTGAAAGGCAAATTCTTTCCCCTCTATGCTCCTTATTGCAAATAATAATTAAAAAAAAGGGTGATCATTTCAACCGATACAGGAAGATGCTGATATTCTCAGGCCACCTAACCATTTCACTAAAATAATCAGGTGGCCGGAGAATGTCACCTTCTAATGCAAACTTACTTTTTTTTTTTGAAAGAGCTTCTAGCCCCAACCCGTCAGAATGTAGGTTTCGCATTTTTCTTGTCTCAGATCTCAAAACAAAGAGAAGCTTCTTCGATTACCGGAATGACGGGAAGCCTGTCCCTGCTCAACTGAAGCTCTTGCAGTGGGCCCTGTGCTATCGACGATGTCTGGATGAGCGTCCGATGATCTTGGGAGGAGCTTGCACCCCATCCTCCGAGGAACAATGCGGGGAGAACCGAGAGAACTAGGTGATTTTCTCGCCCTTCTCATCTGTTGCTTTATTCTACTGAATTCTTCTTCAAGTTCCCCAACTCTAGACCTCATGTTCTCCATGTCGACCTTCAAAACCTGGTTCTCACGCACCACTGACACCCATCCATCTCTCTGTATGATCTGACCTGCCATGTGGGTTGGGATGTTTGTAGGACCCGCAGTAGCACTTTCAGCTTCTAAGACATGAAGGCAGCCCGCTAGAGCTGTTCTTAATTGCAACTGCTCAAAGAACAGGACCTGAAGAACAACTCTAAGTGGCAACCTTTCATTTTGAGATGCATGTGCACAAGCATCAATAGAGAGCTTCTGGAAGTCAATAATATTGGAGAGTTGCTCCTTGTCTTTTTCCGGGAGCCAAGGATGTGCCTGCATGAAGCCAACATTTCTGGTAAACCTCAAGCTCGACAACATAATTTTCTTTGACTAATTAATCCAGTAAGAGTTTTCACCAAAAGATCTCGTCAACAAACTGCCAAACATGTTCGCATTCATAAAGTCAATGAAACAAGAAAACCAACAAAAGATCAACAGCATGACATAAGAATCAAAGTGAATGCCAATAGACGATGTTATATGGACTCGGGTAAGAGTGTCAGGTGTGAGTATGTATCTAGATGTCAGACCTCCTAGAACTTTAATGTTAAGATCTTAGGATATGAGCCTAAAATTGGATAGTATTTTGGACACGTTATAAACATTTAAATATAGTATATATTGTGCAATATATAGGCATAATAATATATAACTATTATTTAGAAATGTACTTGGAATTAAATGGAATTTAAAGAAAAAATGAGATTTAAATCTTCCATCTACATAAAAGATCCAAAAAATTTGCTTTTTCATCAAATGCATTTTGTTACTTCTTTAAGAATTGTTAAAATTCAATGATCCAAGTGTATGCTTGGGAATGGGTGTCATGTGCATGTCTCATACCCTTTCTCGTGTCATAGCTGGTGGACACCGGTAAGTTCTTTAACACTACCAATAGACATCAAAGAAGTGAAAGTGAGCGGGGAAAAAAAAAAAAAAAAAAAAAAAGAACGGGCAATGGCTGCCTAGTTTGTGATATCAGGAGATAATCAATGATAAAGGATTTATTCTTAAGCTAAAATTTTATTGTTGACATCTAGCTGCAGCCTTGAGTTGAATAATCTGAGAAGTTATAAATGAAAAAGACCGAGAATGAAACAAATTAGCTCGAAGCTAGTGAATTGATTCAAACCTTGAAATATATATCGAGTCCTCTATACAGCCCATCATTCAAAGATCTTGAAGATTCTGGAAGGGCCTCTGCAAGTGCACGAAACTTTCCAGGTTTTAAGTTCACATCAGCGGCAACCTCAGCAATATAACTATCTATTAACTTTGCAACTTTCTTTAGTGGTCCAGATGATGGTGACATTTCTAGGTCAAACGATGAAGGTGAAAATGAAGTTACACTTGGCTCTGAAGATGTAAAATGATGAATAATCCGTTCAACACAGTCAGTATTGTACAAAGTATCAGAATCGGAATAACTAGGTATCAGCAGACTATCAAGGGTTGCAAGTTCCAGTTGCATCCCTATCCTCCTCTCCAAAGAGTCCTGACATGCATCATTAACACCTAATATCAATGCAACACGAAGAAGTCCCAATAGAAAACGGCAAAAAGATTTCCCCTTCTTTTCAGGGAGCAGTTTTACAATACTTTCCAGCAGAACCTTCTGATCAACAGCAGCTGGTGTCATGCTAAAACTTGCCACTGTTCTAGTTTTGGTAGTTTGTCCACCCTGCCACCGACCCAAGCCCGGAAGGTACTTTTTAGCATAATACATAATAGCACCTGCTAAGTTCTCAGGTCTTATACCTCTGGCTTCCATAGTCTGAACAAGCCTCTCAAACAAATTCACACTGAGATAGGAAACATCTTCAAACCACCAGTCAGATTCTGAACTTCGGATTCTTGCACCAGTGTTTATGCCATTCCACAGGATACTTCCTCCAGGGCTTTGTAAGCTACCATACATCATCATAGGCCACCCAAACAAACTAGGATCTGTACAAACCATCATAGATACAGCATTCAAACATTTGTTAATGGTTTGGAGCTCATCAGCTCTTCTTATCACAGGTTCAGAACTTTGAAGAGCCAAAATACATTCTTTCCAGTTTCTGAGCACATTCTTATGGAAGAAACTCTCCGACCTGGAAAGTAAATTATCTTCTCCATACTCATCAGTCATTTCAAGATACTCTGCTGCACAATACACTGTTATGATATTTCTTGCTGTAAATTCCACTCGGATGCCATAGCAAAATTTAGCAGCAAGCAAGAAAGTATCTGGACCGCCAGGAAACTCTGCTAGAGTCATCACAAAAGTCCCCTCATGGACCCTTTGAGATTGTTCAATTATTTTTGCTATCTTGCCACATTTTGATGATAGAGGAAACTGGAGAGATATGCATGAACAAGTTTCTTACTAGAGTTAAAACGAGAAACATTGTTTTGTTTTTATCCTATCACAAAATGTAAACCAGAATCATGGTATGTAAAGCATAAAGAAAGATAAGTGAAATGGACAAATGTTACCAGCGTGCATTGCTATATACCTAAGAGGGTATATATATATATATATAAAGGTACAGAAATGGATTGTTGTACAAGTAGCACTCAAGAAAAAGGTACAGAAATGGATTGTTGGACAAGTAGCATATATCATGTCCACTAAAAAGAGCATAATGAGGTTACTGAGATGATTTATGGATAGCAAGAGAAGAAAGAAAACGACGGTGAATGAATCCATTTTTTATGAGTTCATATGGGTAAAAATAAGAAGACAACATGATGCGAAAATCACCACTAGCGCTACCAACAAGGAAAATTTATTTAATTGAAGTTAAATGTTTTATGAAGATCAATGTGGCTAAAAAGAATGTGGCTTTTGGCGAATTTGAGAAGTATGAAATTGAGAGAAAAGAAAAGATGCGAGATTCTCTTCCCTGTTTGTAAGTTTTAATGATGGAAGAAAGGAAATGAAATAGACAGAAAAAGGAGCCTAAGATCTCAATAATTTCATCCGCACAAAGTTGGACAAAATTGGAGAAGGAACAAAAGTTCAATAATGAAATTTTGATAATACATCAAATTTGGCCACCAAATGAGGGACAAGTAAAAAATTACATGCACATTCTATGGGTAATAACAAGTATGTAAGATGATACAGTGGTAAAATAGTAGTGTATATACTTTTTTTTCCCTTCTATTTCTTTTTAATGCACAAATAAAGAGAAAGAAAATCATTATCTTTTATCTCCTAAACTTACAACTAGCTGGAAAGAAAATTATTATCATTTTTTCTCCTCTCTCTCCTACCATTATTAATTTTTTCTTTTCACCTCTAAACTCACAAATGCAACGTCTGGCTGTAAGAAATTAAAATGGGTAATTTAAAAAGAAAGTATGAGTAGCTATATCATTGTGTAGTTAGAGGGTTTGTTGAGTTCCAATGGAATTTTCATGATGCTTTTTTTTTTCAGGAGAATAATACAGAGATTTAGAATTAATCCAAATATTTCATCCTTCTGTTCATTTATTTTTTCTTTTCTTTTTCTTGGGGGGGGGGGGGGGCCGGGGGTGGGGTACTAGGTTAACTAAGCAGCTAATAGTTGTTAATTAATCTTCTAGACAAGTGAATGAGGTTTTAATATTTAGTATTATATTTAATCATAGAACAGAGTAAGCATAATGGCCGAATAATATTCTCAACCCTTCTTAAACATAATGCCTTGCAGAGGTCCAGCATTTAAGAACCCATGAGAAAAAGCATATTAAAACTAAAGGTGCTAGAGATTTACAAAGAGTTAGGATTTTAAGAGAAGAATTTGAAAGCAACAAGTTAAGCCCATAAATTCAAACAAAAATTTGGTTATGAGAATGCCAAGACATATTTTAAGTTACAACCTGGTAACTTCTTAACATTCCAAATGAGTTTCATTTTAGATAACATTAGAGTTCCCTATTTGAGTTGAAAAACATTCAGTTATCATAACATTAAAATCTTCTAGACATGTGGTAAGAGCAGAAAATCAAATACCCTTGAGGAAAATCTTTAGAAAGTTCAGCCCCAAATCACTGAAGAATCACAACCTTTTTCTTTGACAAGCAAAGAAGATGCACTAACTAGTATGTGTTTCCAACTTTTAAAAGAGCACAGGCAGGCAGTACCTTATGCAGATGGAATTTTGCTCCATCTAAAGCAATAGTGATATCGCTTGGCAAACCTGCATTGCAGAACCTGTCATACCATAAGAGATTCACATCACATGGATCAATTTAAAATGAACTAAACTAGTTCTTCACCAAATTGAAGCATCCCAAAAAAAAAAAAAAAAAAAAAAAATTCCTTTTAGCAAAGTTCCTCTCCATTCAAGCACTTCCCAGCCCCATTGGCAGCCATAATTTCAATGGGCCCCATGTAAGAGAATGGTTCCCACATGACAACTGTGGTGGGTGATTTCACTGGAAGCTTTGCTGGAGAGGAATCTTTCTCCATCTTCTTGTGTAAACCCTCTGTTAATTGCAAAGCCCATCTAATAATGCAATTCATTGCTCCGCTGGTTTGTTACATTCTAAACTACAATTAAAAACTCTTAAACAATTATTATAAGTTGAAGCTAAAAGGAAATATGATTGTTCAAAAAAAAAAAAAAAAAAAAAAAAAGCGAACAAGGGAAAACGATTGAGGAATGGGGTTCTGAGAGAGAGAAGATAGGGAGAGGGAACATACCAGTCGTTTCCTTCCCGGTAGAACACAGAAACCTTCCCAGCAGGAGCCATAACTAACCCAATAATAGACACAACCTTCTCCCGCTTTAGCAAAGTCCAATTCAATTGAAAACATCAAACACCCAAATTCTAATAACCCCTCAATATATTGAACATTGCCATAAAAATTAGGCCAACAAGCAATCCTTAAACCCAGCTCCCATGGACAGTGGCACACTCTCAGGCCATATGGGTAGCTAGGTTAGAGAGAGAGAGAGATAGAGAGAGAGCGAGCAATGGAGGATCTTACAGCCAAGTGCCGTGAGAGCAAGTAAAAAGCCGATAATTGATTCCATTAACAAACCCAACACCGGCCAACACCGACAACAGCAGTGACCCAGCCCGCATGGACCATAATATTTGACAAGGAAACGCACACATCACGACAACCCATGACCGGGTTCAATCATCAACACAGCCACTACATAACAAAAACCCATAAACATATACACATGTATATGTGAACATTATGGATAAAACTCTCAGGCCGGCCGTGGACTACAAGCAGAGACCCCAAAACATGGCGCATGATGATTGCTTTAGAGAGAGAAAGAGAGAGAGAGTGAGGGGCAAGGGGGAATAATGGGAGCAATGTCTCGGTGAAGCTTTTTATCGAACAGTTCCTGTGCAATGATCGAATAACCCGTGAGAGTAGCGAGCAGGGCCCTTTTTTAGGAGCTGGTGAGTGCTTGTGCTCGTGTAATACCGGGCCGTGGTGGGTGGGGGAGTCCATCTTGGTCCCCACTTGAACGAGTCTTCCCATCGTTGTGCGTTCACTGTGGAGGAGTGAGAGTATTCACAGTGTTAGGCTACCCATAAATAACTCACACAAGCCAAAGCATTCATGGCATGTGTATTTTATTACTACTTTGGTTTGGAAATTCAATGGGAACATTACAAAGATTCTTAGCAGAGTACTTTAGGACATCACTGAATTTATAGAGGAGACCACTAATACTTTCAGTTCGGCTGTGATAATTAATGGGTGACATTTTGTTGTTTATATTTGAATTTGCAATCTTGTATATTTATGCTCATATTAAAATATTTTAAAATTTAGTAAATATATTATATAATTAAATTTAAAATCGTATCAAATTGTGTCAATTTTAAGTTAATGAATTATATTTTTACAGTAATATTGAATCGTGTCTAAATTGTGTCATTATATCGGTTACAGTAATATCATTCTAAAAAATTATAACTTATTACAAAATCAAAAGTTGTATACAATTTTTTATAGGCATATTAATTTATATTTTCATCTGTATTATTATAAAAAGTCACTTGAAATTAATTTGGTAAAAACCATATGTACATATTTTTAGGTTGTACATTTTTTTTAAGTTAAAACTGATGGATAGTTTTACATTTTCAAAACTAGAAGTTATGTCATCATTTACATCAATTTCTTTGAACTCATGCCCTTCTGATGACCAACCACTGATGATGAGAATGAACCTAGAGAAATATGGAGTAATCTATCATTGAGAAGTAGTGCAAGGCTTTTGTCTCACATTGTTTTCGCAAGGTTAGATTGAGTGATATATATGTGTGTGCGTGTAGATTCAACATTTTTATAGTATAATGTGTCATATCCTTATTTTTTTATTTGTAAATTGTTGTACATGTTAATCACAAATAAATCATAATCAAAGACATAATCGTTGTCCCTAATAAAAACTAAACCACAATCTAGATCAACACTAGAAACACAGTCCCAAAATAAAATACAAAATGGTATTACCCAAAGGTTAGGAATACTCACAAAAGAATAAATATAATAAGGCTCCACATTGCATATAACCCCGTTGAAGATAGAATAAAAAATATATACAAAATTCTCACACAAAATTTACACTCTTAAAAATATAATAAAATAAATAAATTAAAAGTCCAAGGCATTTATGCCTCATGACCAGGTGATCTGGCTTACTATCATGGATGGTTCTATGTGAACCTTTAATAACATTTGTAGGGAGTGAGTACCCACATAAATTTGTCTACTAAACAACAATAAATAACCATGTCTTATCATGACACAAATATAAAACATAATTTATATAAAATGATCATCACCAACATGTTATAACCACCATATCAATATTTCAATAATTCACTTCTCTTTATCAAAACATTAATAACAACAAATGAGTTTAAGTACTTTGCACGACTGATTTGTGATTGCAAAATCTAGCCAAAATGAATAACCCTGTGCACATAGCTAGAGAGTGAACGTATAATCCTTCACACATAGTTCTAAGATGTATTTACACATTTTTCACACATAGCTAAGGATCCATCCCTTAGACACAATTCCAAGGAATCAACATGCCATCAAAGGCATTCGGGTCGTTATGTAGATTATTAGCCTACTAAAATGACAATATATGCCTATGTTGGTCTAGGGACTTCCAACTCAGGGGTATCTATACCCTCTATTTCAATACTACTTAACCCCAAAAATAAAATAAATGTCCAATCATTGCGAAACATATCTCATCATTTAACATAATATAAAACGAAAGTCTCAAGACATGATATCTCAATATCACATATATACTTCTCATAATAACTTTACCGTAGCGAATTATCATAATTTAATTCACGCTTTAACTTGAATTAAGAATGGAACAAACTAGATGACTTTTTTTCATCTGGATGCCCTTTCAAATATAATTACCATGCACACAAGGGAGCAAATGAGGTACTATAGATATAGTCAAATGTGCAAGGACAACAACCTAAAGCTTGAGTCTAGGAAATCTTATAGATAGGTGTCCGCAAAACTCGATCACACAAATGGCTGTTCAAATAGTAATTGTCAAAAAATTTAAATCTTACGAATTTATGCTCTATTTTCTCAATTTAAGCCATTTCCATTGTTTGATTCAATAAAATCAAAAATTTTATAGCATTAAGGCTTCAAATTTGTAAGGTTTTTTGTGGCAATACCATACAAAATCTTAAATTAAATATGACAGATTTAAATATATCTGGATTTGAAGAAAGACTAAGATTCCAATTGATAAAGAATTTTGAATCCAGTAAAGCTTCCAAATCAAATAATACCAAGATGGTTGTGAAAAGATAAATTTAGGAATCAGTCAAAAGAGATCAGCAAGTTTCCAAATTCCATCAAGTTTCCTAATCAAAGTAGAATTCCTAAACAAGTAAAAGAGAATTTGGAAGGAGATATTCAGAAACAAATCCAGAGCCAGAAGACTTTCCGAAACAAGTAAAAGAAACGTTCTTGTTGAAAAAGGTCAAAACAGTTTAACGGGAAAAAATCCAGAAGACCCCGCAGGCAGTGTGCGGGGAGCGCGCGGCTGCGCCAAAAGGGCGCTGGGAACCTGTAGGGAGCACGCAGGTGCGCCAAGGCAATTTTTCAGCACGACGAAATTCCAGTAAGCTGCGCAGGCTAGGCGCAGGATGGGCGCGAGTGCGACCTTTGAGTTTCCTAAACATACGAAACTTCCTATTTTGCCAGACTAGAGCAATCTTTGTAACTCTATATATATGTATCTAGCCTTAATGAAATATATACACTTGGGGGAACATATTATGGAGATCTAAAGAGAGAATCTTTTATTCTTAAGGGTTTTCATGTTCTTTCTCTAGTTTTGTTTTGTACTCATTTTTTTCTGTGAGAGGTAGAAAATTCACTTGTAGGGTTCATCGAGTGATTCAAGCAAGGGTGGCGAAAGGATTCGTACGAGTGAGTTACAGAGAATCTGAATAGAGTCTTGTAACCCGTTGATAGTGAAGATTCTGTAATTGAGGTTTTTCTCCCTATGAAAGGGTTTCCTCGTTACTTCTGGTGTAATTTATTTTTACTGTGTGATTTCTTGGTTTGGGGAATTTTTCAGTAACTTGAGAAAAATTTCACCATATTCTTATAATTTTCTCTCTCTTTTTTTTTTTTTTTAAGAGATATATATATAAAAGCATTACCCTTATCATTATGCTACCCAACCTTGTTGATAGATATTAAAATTTCAATTTTTTTTTTTAAATTCTAAAATATTTTAAAATATTTTAAACATTTTTAATTAATTTTTATTATGTGTTATTTTAACATTATTTTAATATTAATTTTTAATTTTTTTAAATTGTTTGAAAACTCCAAACGCGTATAAGAATTTAAGAAGATGTTATTATCATTACTACCACCCAACCTTTAAATGCCAAATTATTCCATCAATCAAAGGGGAAAAAAATAATAAATAAATAAAAGATAAATTAGGACTCACACGGTCTCTGAATTTTGTTGTAAAAATATCTTTCGTTTGATTTCCGTGTGGGGACTACCAGTTCATACTGTTCCTTAAACTCAGAAAAAATCACTTTTTATATTTATTACGCGAAAGAGAAAGCATTTAACAAGCTCTATTCACATTAAAGGTTAATCTTGTTAATAAGGAAAAAGAAAAAAAAAAAAAAGGCAAATTGTGGAACCACCACGTGTCTATGCTTGGAGACGTGAAATTAAAGACTCATATCACGCAGCGATGTTAGCTTGAAACAGTGAATTCCATTTCATTAGATTAAAATCTAGGATGTTCAGCTCCCGTTTCGAGCCACAAAAAAAACTCTAAAAAGTTTAAAAGTGAAAATTTTTAAAATTTAAAATGTAAAAAGTTATTTTAAAATAATGATTGAATAATTATATTTGATTTAATATAAAGTTATAAAAAATTATATAAAATGATACGTGACAAGATATTATTAGAAAATTTTAAAAATTTTAAAGTTTTGTAAAATTTTTTGATACAAATGTCAGTACAACTTTTTTTAAAAATTTTGCTAAAATTTATTGAAACGCTTGGATTTTGACAGAATTTTTAAAAAAATTAAAATTTTTTTGAAATTTGAAAAAATTGTTACTTTCGAAATTTTTTGAACTTTTTTTAAAAAAGTTAGTGCTTCAAACAAGGCCTAAATATATTTACACTTAATTTGAAAATATTGATACCTTAAAATTGATTTGATTTTAAAATAGAAATTCGATTTGGTTTGATTAGATAATAAAATTTTGTGTTAGAAATATATTTTAGATTTAAGAATTGTATTAATTTGATTTAAAAAAAATATCAAATTTAATTATATTAATACGAAATAGAGAACATGATAAATATGATATACAATAATAAATTTATTCACTTACTTAAATGACTTAAGAAAAAATAAAACTTCATTAAATTTTATTATTTTAGATTAGATTTTAAAAAAATAAAAATTTTAAAATTTAAGTTATGAAATAAAATTAGGCGTAACTCGTGAAATTTTATTTTAATTTCAAATATAAGAATTTATAAAAATTTTCATTAACTACAATTAAATTTTACTAAATTTATAATTTCAAACGGAATGTTACTTATTTTTTAAATGTCACCGAACTGAAAAGTACGCCGTGAACCCCTCAAATTCGATATGCCGTCAGCTTTTTCTCATTTCCCTCCAAACAAGTTTGGTTTCCGGTAGATGCCAAACATCGAGTTCTGGAGTTTGGCACAGTTCTGCTAGCGCTCTTTTTTTTCCTTCTACTAATGCTTTTTTTTTTTTTTAAAAAAAAAAAAATTAATACTTAAAATTTCTTAACATAAACTTATATAATATTCAAGGTTATACAACTGATGTCTAAGTATACGTGTGATTTTAAGAATAATCAAACTAAATACAATGAAATATTAAAATCATAAATGTCAGGATAAAATGTTTTTCGAAGGTCATTGGTTGCAATTGAGATATAAAATAAAACAAATTTAGCACTGTTCAACTTATGTCATAAACTTATTTATCACTGGCATGAAGCAGGATTGTGAAAATATTTTTTTATTAAAATCAGTGTAAAATTTTGTAAATATCGATGCGTTGTCATTGCTAACCACATGCCTAGCGTTACTAATTTATTCCACTAATGAAAGACTAACTAAAAGGAAAGTTTACAACAAAAAGTTCTAAGCTCATGTTATAATTGACTTATGCTTATGCTTTAGTGTAGAAAAATTGATGAGAACAATTAATTTGAAATGCATTTGTGCATATATAAAGAAAAAGATGGAAATTAATTACATGTATATATATATATGGTTATATGTTAATTAATTAAAATTAATTTTATGCTGAGTCATGTACGTAAAGTTGAGTGGAATAACAAATTAGGAATCAATCAATTAAGTTAGTTGTCTCAGTACCAAAAAAAAAAAAAAAAAGGTAAAAGAAAAAGAAAGTATTGGATTTTCACATCAATTGTGGAAGGGGTTAGTAGTCAATGTATAAATGTGAGAGAAAATTTCACCCTACAAGCCAACTTTTGGGAATGAGATAAGCTCAAAACCACATAATAATTAATATCAGAGTCCAGGTATACCATCAATCTCAGTCCATTGAGAGAAACGAGTTGCTTAAGTGAACTATCAATCTCAATCCATCAGAAGAACATGTTGTCGCTTCTTCTGACCTAAGCCTAATGTATGAAAAAAGAGATTGTTGGAATTACCACATTAGTTGTGGAAAAGAGTCCAAGGCCCAATATGTGAAATTGACGACCTAAGACTTCATGTGTGAAAAGAAAAATTGCTAGGGTTCTCATACTAGTTGTGGAAGAGGGCTCAAGACTTGATGTGTGATGTAAGAGATTATTGAGATTCTCACATTAATTATAAAAAGGGTTGATAGTCAGTATATAAATTATTTATGTACCTACCTAATTAGCTAGCTTTTATTGATATAAGACGTTGAACAATCAATAATGGGTTTCTCGCTACCAAAGACAAATTTAGATTGAGTTTTCCAAAAATATCGGGCAAGAATTCTACGGGCACGTAAAATTCTAATGGAGACACAATGCTCAAGGACTAAAATGCTATATAAACTTATTGAGTTCAAGGGTTACATATGGTGACTAAATGCGTAGCTAGGCCATTGAATTTGTTTGAAAATAAGAAAGAAAGGGTAATGCTATTACTTTGCTATATATACTTTGATTTATAAGTAATTAATCAAACAAAGAAATTAGCTTTTCTTAATTAGTCCCTAATTTATTTTCTTCCAAATCTTTTCAAAACTAACACCAAGCGAAAGAAAAACATTAGTTTCTCCCAATTCAATATTAATTTACACCATTTTCCAGTTTCTTCTATTTTTCAAAAATAATTAAATTTAAACCTATTTAATTATGTACATTGTATATTATATACGTAGTAAAATAATAATGTTATACTATCACAAAAAAAGATAATCAAAAATATCAATTAGAATAATGTAGACCAATAGTGTGTTTATCACTCACGACAAGAATAGGCGGTCGCCATAGGCGGTTGACAAAAAAGTCTTAAATGGTCGGCTAAAGTTTTGACGACCACTTCATGACCGTTTCAAGGTGGTCAGCTTCTATGGGGTCAACAAAGGTTTTACACGACCGCCTGTGGGGGTCGGCAATAATAATGATCGCCAAAAACAGTCACCTAAGGAGTGTCAAAGCAAGCCAAAATAATCAAAAAAACGACCACCTGAAAAAGGTCGGCGAAAACCTTTCCCGACTGTTTTTAAGCGGTCGACTAAAGCCTCCATTTTTCCCGACCGTCTCCAAGTGATCGACCATTTTTTTTTTTTTCATTTCCTCTAATTACCTAATATTTGTGCCAATATGTAAAACCTGTAACAATATATACAAACCTATGACAGTTATGTAACCTGTACGAACATTTTATACACAACATATTTTTTTTTAAACGGTACACAACATACTTAATGCAACTAACTAAATTAATAAAATAAATATGAAAATATTAATTAGAAAATATCTTACAAGTTTTACAAAAATCCCCCTTAAAGAAATTTGGAAGAACAAAATATAGAAGAACAAAAATAACAATTTGAAATATGAAAGAGCAAAATATCAAGCATCATTTTCTTCAAACTATAGAAAAATCCATCAGGCTTGAAATAGATCAAAAAATAAATTAATTAAAAATATATAGAATTTATAATAGATGAATTTAAAACTAAGCCATAAAGAAACGTAATCGCATAACATTTAATTTAAATAAGGTTCTGACCTATTTCTTAAAGGTACCTTAACAATCGACTCTTGGCCATTTCGAGCAAACCGTGGCTTAGATTCTCCTGCCACTTGTTTATGTGAGTCTGAAATGGTTGGGACTCGCTACACATCAAGTATTGTAGGCAACAAACATCATCTGTTTGGTTTGAGCAGTTCAAACCTAAGCGTCATGTTCGTTAGTTCAAGTTTTTTCAATAAAATCTACTCTAGGCCATTTCAAGCAAACCGTGACTCGGATTCACGTACAGTTCATTCCAGTGAGTCCCAAATGGTTAAGGCTCATAGCACATCAAGTTAGTGGGCAACAGATGTTGTCATCTTAGTTTGAGCAGTTTAAACTTAAAGTGTCAAGTTCGTTATTTCAAGTTTTCTAATAGAATCTACTCCGGGCTATTCTGAGCGAATTGTGGCTCGGATTCATGTGCCATTGATTCCAACGATCCCAAAGGCTGGGACTAATTGCACGTCAACTTTGGTAGGAAACGGACGTCATCTGTAAGACTTGAGTAGCTCAAACCTAAGCGTCAAGTTCATTAGTTCAAGTTTCCCTTAGAATCTACTCCGAACTATTTTGAGCAAATCGTGGCTCAGATTCATGTGCCATTCATTCCTGGGAGTCCCAAATGGCTGTGACTTACTACACGTCAAGTTTGGTGGGCAATGGACGTTGTCTGCTCAGTTTGAGCAACTCAAACTTAAGCGTCAGGTTCGTTAGTTCAAGTTTTCTAATAGAATTTACTCCGAG
>JAVXUM010000013.1:12297293-12314397 GCA_035590655.1 Pouteria glomerata | reverse complement strand
TTATACTATCTCTTCAAATATTAAGCCACTATAGTGTTTTCTATAAATGTTTTTTAATATTTTCCCTCTTTTGTAAACATCATTTCTACTATAGAGAAGTGCTATACTATATCTTCAAATATTAAGCCTATATACTACTTTCTATTGCATGTATCATTTTTATTATAGATAAGTACTATACAAACTGTGACTAGAAATTTGGCAAGCAAAACTTTTAAGAAGACCTAATGCTATTTGGTGTATGTCAAATAGAATCTTAAATAAAATTAAAAATAATAATTAATATATTAAATATGAGATAATTATGATATGGATAGATAAAGTTAAAGTAATAATAATTAATGCATTAAATATAAGATAATTATGATATGTATAGATCAGTTAAAGTGAAAAGTTCTAAAGTTTTTTCTGTGTGTGTCAGATAGAATTTTAAACAAAATTAAAAAATGAAAATTAATGAATTAAATATGAGACATTTATGATATAAATATGTAGATTTAGTAGGAAGTCCAAAAGTCATAAAATTTTAAATTACATTACAAAATACTAATTAATTCATTAAATATAAGATAATTATGATGTATATAGATAGAGCTAAAATTGTAATTTTAGAATTGTATTATTGGAGAAAAAAATAAGAAATTTCATAAATTTATTAAATTTTGATTAATTTAAAATATTATTTAATTTTTTTATTATTAAATTTTTTTAAAAAAATTTAAGACCTTCTTTTTTGTGTGGCCTTAGTTGACCACTTAGGGTATATTTAGAGTGATAAAAAGTGAAATAAAATAAGATAAAATGAGATAAGTTGTAAGTTCGTGCAGTGAAATAAGTTTTAAAAATTTTTAGAGATTTTTAATTTTTTTTTTTATATTTTTTGACAAACCAAACAATACCTTAATTGCCTTAGAGTAGCCACGGCGCTATACCATCTCTTCAAATATGAAGCCTTTGTAGTATTTTCTTTTGTAGAGTAGTGTGTAGAGAATTAAATGTAGTGTAATTTTGAATATAAAATTTCTAAGTAAAAAATGACAATGTTTCACTTTCGAGTTCTTACATTAAAAAAATATATATATTTATTATGAGATGGAGTGGAATGCAAAAAGTTAAAAATAAAGTAAATTTAATAATTTTAATTAAAAAATATTGATTTTAACTTTATTTTAAAAAATATTTTTAAAGAAATTTATGAAAATATACATAATCTTTCAAATAAACCCACTTTTAATAATGTGACAAGAAGTGACAGAATTAGAAATAATAGGAATAGAATAATTTCTATGATGCAACGTGATAGGTGCGAGACTTTTGTTTTGAGAAAAGGTTTTAAATTGTTTCGGCGAAGTTTATGGTCGTGCTAAACAGACATTTTTTTTTTTGATATCAACTTTTAAGTTAAAAAGTTAGCTGAAAATAAGTTGGGCACCGATTGACTAAAATAAAATAGACTATTTCATATAAAAATTACTATATTGTTTTGTAATTGAATAAATTATATTATGTTATATTTACCAATTGTAAGGTTAAAAATTAAAATTTTAATGATATTTTTAAAAATTTGGTAATAATTAATTCATTAAAAATATATTTGTTTAACTTTGTATTTTTATAATTTGTTAAACAAAAGTGGGTGAATTTAGATTTTAGATTTCTATATATAAGGTATTTTGGGAATTATAGAGATTAAGTAAAGTTTTCGGAAAATCAATAAAAATTTTAAAATTTTCATGTTTGTAAAAAACTAAAAACTTATAATTTGTTTAATGTTTTACTTTCGACTTAAAAAATCTAATTTATTTAACCCAAAAAAATTAGGTAACCAAAGACACCAAATCTGTTTTTTTTTTTTTTGAAACAAAAAATTGAAATACAAATAACTTAAAGAAGAAATGGATTGTTACTACAATATGATGACTTTCGGTTAAAAACAATTATATAGGACCAAAAAAAAGATTACAAAAAAATAAAGTTAATTTTGAGAGCCAAACGAAGCCTTGGGAAGGAAGAAAGAGTCTTCAAATGGAAACTCATGATATGGATAACCATGTAATTGTCGTTATACTTCCTTTCAAATTGTACTTTAATGTCTATCAAGAAAACAAAAGGTAAAGGACAGTAGTAGGTGTAAAAGTTTTTGAAGCTGTTGGACTGATAAACCTCTTAACCATTGTTTGGAGGAAATTATATATATATATATATATATCGGCGGCAAGGTTTTCCATTCAAAGGCAGCACACAAACGGTTGGTAGAAATTGGACTGATAAACCTCTTAACGTTTGCGCCTTGACCGTGATTCTAGAAGTTTAGGTAGTATTTGTTTTGGTTTTTGATTTTTGATTTTATATGTTTTATATTTTAAAAATCTTAAAATGAAGAAATAAAACATATTTTATTTTTTTTTTAACTTTTCTTGTTTTGAGTTAAAAATGTTTGAAACGATTGGTTACCATTTTTTATTTTATATATAATTTATTTTCTATTTTTTAAAATAAAATTTGAAAATACAATTAACTAAATACATTTTAAGTTTTTTTTTTTATTTTTAAAAATGTAAAATAGAAAATAAATTCAAAACAAAAGATACAAAATAAAAAAATAAATCAAATGAGGTCTTAGATTTTATACACCTCACTAGATATTTAATTCATTAATTCATGTATTCCTTGGAACTTCAACGAGGGTATCAATTCATAGCCTGACGATTCAACCATTTGTTATACAAAATTTATTTTAATTACGCTTTATTCTTTTATACAGTTGTTTTAATTTATATAATATTTTATATTGTGTAAATTACTTAAACTTTCCAGTATGTTTATTAATAATACATTTCTTTCATTGAGATATGAAAAAATTATCTTTAGCCTATGTTTTGTCTGTTAAAGAACTTGATAAGAAATAATAATTTTACTGTTAAATTCTTATTAAAACACTTAATTTTATTTATGATGTCATTAAAACTCTTTGATACAGATGATATTTTAGTAGAAAGTGACTATTAATATCTTCATCTCACATTATTTGTAAAAGAGGTTGTGAAGTGTGATTTGTGCGTTTTATATGTATATCACTTGTTTTTAATAGATCAATTTTTTGGATTATAGTTCATTTACATCACTCTCTCTCTCTCTCTATCTCCAATTAATCCTTTTTTTTTTTTTTTTTTTTCTAGACAACTAAACTCATGATCATCTACAAAAATAATTCCAAATCTAAAAATAACCCACCAAAAGTTTAACTAAGGTATCGTTTGGGAACTTCGCACTATAGCAGTTGCTAGCTGTCAGCTACATTACGGTTACTGTAGCAGCTAAAAGAAACTGAGCTCAAAATTACAAATATGCACTTTCTTTGTGTTTCATCTCCATGATGAAGCCCTAACAAACAACCCTAACATCCAATCCCAGTGCCCCAATTGAGACCTTCTTCTTGCTTTGATGGCTTCCTGAAGAAATCAATCAACACGAGGTTCGAATTGGGTGGGGGTGGATTGTCCAACAAAAGTAGATTCTTAAGATTCGTAATAGTTCTAAGCTTTCTTGTCGTTACAACGCCAACGGCGACAGCAAGAACAACAGCTCTTCCTCCAACTGGGATTAGAATCACTGGACCCGCCATTTCTCTGAAATTCAACAGGCCGAGAGCTTCGCCTCTGCTCTCAAGGTTCTTCTCTCTCTCTCTATATATATATATATATGTATATACTGCTATTCATAAACGTAGATATGTTTCTATAAATATGTTAGCAATTGCTTTGCTGTAATTGATTTTTGAGAATTGGGTTTTGATTCCATAGCGACAAATTGCTGAATTTCTCACAAATTTATGTATTTCAATGGTTTTTATTGTCTTCTTTGGTGACTTTATCAATTCAGACTTCTCTGTTTCTTTCTAATTGTTATTGAAGTGTTTCTTTAGAAATTATTCTGGTTGTGTGTTGGGCTTGGAGGGGGTGCTTCAATGCTTCTTCAACTCCTTGTGCTAGTCTCTATCAATTATCTGTTCATTGACATCCAGTGTACCTATTTTGGTGAAAATTCCTTAATTTGTATTGTTCTTATGTTTAGTCTATTTTAAGTCATACATATTAAAATGAAGAAAAGATTATCTATTTATTCTTCTGATTGGAATTAGAGACAACCATTACTCCATTATGAATTGTCTACGAAGAGATTGGAATAAGTTCATACTTACCAAAGCTCTGTAATTGTTTATGAGGTACTTAGAAGAAATCTAGTAGGTTTAATATTAGATAGTAGAAATTTTCAAGCCTTGATTTATTGTGGCATCTATGTTGCACTTGCTAAGAAATGATTGCCTAATCAAGTGTTTGTGAAGCTCTTTCATCAAGTTTGATGCTAGTCTCTTTTTATTCTCATTCTTCTTAGAAATCTTTATTTATCAATCTTGAGACATTTGTTGATTGATATATGATGAATGAACAGTAAATCGTTGGAAAATTTATATGCTTCCAAAAGTGATTGAAAATTATGCAACATATATTAGTGCCACACATCTTTATGGGCCATCATTTTGATATATCCTTTTATCTTTTCATTCACCGGCTTCTTTTTCTTGGTTTAAAAAACACCCAATGGATCAATGTGCTTACACTGAAAGTCAAAAGGAAGAGTTACGGTCATCTTTACTTTGGGCTCTTGCAATTAGCTTTCTAAATCCTGGCATCTGAACTTAGGCTGTTTCATTTCCAATGCATTAGTTTCTCTTCTTGATACATTTTAATTTTTCACCAATTGCATCTTGCGATTGTGTAGATAATTGTATCCCAAGTATTTAGTTCTTGTTTGATGGGATTGTCTTGTTTGTACATTTCTTGTACCATGCAATGCGGCAAGGGAGAAAAGTAGGAGTTTGTGATATCTACTGGTTTTCTGTAGTAACTTAAGAGGCACTGCAGTGCGCATGTGAAGGATAATTTTATTTACCTTCGTTTACCTCTGCATTCTTAATTGAGGCCTCGTATTTATCAACACATTTGAGATTTGGATTATTTTCTATACTTTTATTGGTCCAGATTGTTCTCTCTTGACTTTTGTTTTTATTTAATTGAACTACATTTACAATACTAATCTTCATTTTCCACAGTCAGGTTATGTTTGGAATACATTTCTGATCTTTGTTGTTTACAAGTGCCAATTTCTAGGATTATATATTACTTTTAGTTTGTCTAGATTCACTACTTAAGGACAGGAAATGAAAGATATTTTATAGTGCCATCATCCTATTGTCTCAAATCAATCCATTTGACTTCGAAGTTTAGTTTATAGCCATTATCATCGTCACTTTCTTTAGCTTTTAAAATTTTAATTTGTTTTGAGAGCATCGAGTGGTCTGTTGGTTGATTGTTCTCATTTTCTATGGGCCTTGTTTGGGATGGCGTGCTTAGGGAAGAAAAGTGATTGTTTGTGATAACGTGAATGAGAAAGGAAAATGAACGAGAATTGAAAAGATTTACCAAGGAGTAGGTGAGCAGAAGGAAATAATGAAAATGACCAATTTACATTCATTAATCCTATTTTTTTTTCAACTCTGATTTTAGATGTAACAGTTTTAATTATAATCCCTTATCTATCACTTAATTTATTCCCTTCCATTCTCCTGTTACGCTCCAAAATGTGAGTAAAGATAGATATTTGTTTAAAACTTTACCAGCAGATTACATGCCTTCCCGCTTAATTTACGTGTTACGATTATGTGTCATAAGGATGAATGGTGTTTATCAAACTTTGGTATATGTGTCTTATTAATTTGAGGTTTTTTTTTTTATTTTTTTTTATTTTTATTAACAGTAATAGTTTTGCATATCATTTTTGTCATAGGTGAAGATACGTCATCATGTCTACACGTAGTGCTTCGGCCATATCTCCTTGGCCACCAGTTATGTGTCAATATAGACACGGGTATTGCATAATAAAAATTTCCCAATCTCAGAATAGTCCTAAACGAGCATACTACGCATGTCCTCGGCCTTTGCCAAGTTCACATGCATATTGGTACTATGTATACTACTTTCATATTCTCGTGTCCACATGAGAAAGTCAACTATTTATGTTTTTATAATGTCGTTCCCAGCCTTGTCGCAATTGGAATGGTTGGTGTGATCAACTGGGAAGACGAGATGCGGTATATGGAATGCATACTATAACTGCCTCAACCTTTGATGACCGTATTGAAATTGTACCCAAGCTAGTTGCTGATGTCCTATAAATTCAAGAGACGTTGCGTTAAGTAAAACTAATATTATGTGTCCTATGTGTTCTCGTTGTCATTTTGTTGTTTCGCATTTGAACATAGGCCCATTAGTTGCAACTTCTCTTTCCCTAAAATGGTATGTACTGCTATTGTATTAAATGGCCGCTAAATACTGATCGACTTGTTTATGTTTTGTCTCCAAATTGGTATATTTGGGCCTCATTTTGTAACTAATTTACTTAATTAAATTACTAATGAATCATATTTAACTAGATTAAATTCGTTCTTCAAAATGCATAGAACAAACTACTTTATTGATATTCATTATATAATTAAGATGAAAGCGTATTTTGTGACCCAGTTACAATTCGATGAAAAGTAAAATTTAAGACAACAAAAAATAATAGGAACTAACCAAAGATAACAAAGGTTGCGATGCTGAAAGGACCCTTGCTGTTCTATAATTCTTGCTTCTGTTACTATTATAATTTTTTTTTTATAATTCGTTCTAATCTTTAGGGGGCGTTTGGGGCTCTAAAAATCACTGAAAAACTTCTAAAATTCTTTACTACTTTTTACACATTCACACTTATTACAAGTCTAGAAAAAATTGCATAACTCGAGTTCAATTGATAGAATAGCTATATTTTTTTTTTAATGTGACCACCGTTATCCAAGTTACCAAACAAGACCCATTGTTAATATTTTTTGAAGAAATTTAAAAATCGTTCCGACAGATTTCAAAACCGTTCTGATGGATTTCTTTGCAAAAGTCAATATCTTTTACTATTCATATCTGAAAAACGTGGTTTGCTACCAAACACCCAAATATCATTCAAATCACGTTTTTCACTGTTTTTCGTTATTTTTCTTTGCTCCAAACACCCCCTTATTGATGTTATATCATTTCCTAAGCGTATGAATATTAAAATTCACTAGCTTTAACAAATTCAACATGTTTCCCAATCTAGTAACACAATGGTGGATGATACGACCCTCTCTCTAACACCGACACCGACACCTTCACTAACACCTTACCGGCATAGTCTTCCCAATGCTGACACATCCTGGCCCCGGCCATTCCCACCCAAGAAATTCTAATGGTGGAAGCCCCTTCCTAATGTTACAGAGACTAGCCCCGCATGTTGGAACTCTGAACATACCCAATATTTCTTACAAATAGTCGTTTCTAAATTTCATGCTGGAAATAAAAACATCTATAGCTATCTGACAAATCGCGGGTATTCCAATTTAATGCAATAATTTTTCAGCATAACTGGGATCTACTACAGCTAAAAATAGAAGAAAAACAAATTTGGCGCATTAAAGCGAGAGTGGGCTATGTGGATGTATATCCAAAAGCCACATAGCACGTGCACTGGGATGGGTTGGGATGCTGAGAAAGGAACGTGGGATGCTCCTGATCATTGGTGGGAGCAAATAGCGAAGATGAGCTACTATTCAATCATATTCTTATGACTTTATTATATACGTTGCTAATCAAAACTTATCTACCCATCTTTTATGTTTTAAGCAGACTGGCAAGAAGGATGTGTTTAAATTCTAGAACAAGGGTTTAGAGAACCCAGATTTGATGGCACAAATATATGGAGGTGCAACAGCCACTAGGAGAAGGCAATGGACACCAAGTGCAGATATTGAATCACAACAATGTGGCAACTTCGATGAAGGAAATAGATCAAGCGATGAACGAGACCTCACTTAAGCTACCAACATTGAAAGCCATCACCAAGAACAAGATGTTAACAAGTTTTTTGAGGGAAAAGATGGCGACTTCACTTTCAAGCGACCTATGAATACTCCAAGGATGTCAAGAAGTAGTCAAACGGGTGGGAGTTCCAACCCTAACTCTAGGAAAAAAAGCCTCTCCAGGGATCGAACTGAGCCGAAATTTGGAGTAAGTTATTGATTTAGTCAAAACTCAAAGCTCTTCCATTATTGTCAAACATCTCAGCCCCAATGAAAGCTTACCCACAATAAAGAAAGCATAGGAGATGTTGTATCATTTGCCAGGTTTGATAGGTAGAAGAAAATTATTTACATATGCACAAACACTCATTCTTGAGGCACAACACCGGAAGCTCCTGAACTTAACACAGGCTGACGATGACAGAATCAATTGGATTAAGCTGATGTTTGAGATGGATCCGAGGTGTAAGGGTATGGACAAGGACGTTAATCGTGGTGGATCGAGCAGCACTAGCCCTCATTTTCTGCCACACTCTCGTAGTTATCGACCCATCCTTGATCCAATTAAAATGTTTGTCTACGATAGCACACACCTATATCCTTCTACTTACGCCTCATTTTATCCTAATCCCTTCTTAACTCCTATGGTACCACTGGCTCGACCTAATACCAACATCACTGCTGACCCCGCTTTGAATTCAGAACGGTGCGATGACCCTTAAAACCCAAGTTGTTAATGGATAAGTTGTATGAGAATCTTAAACATTACTAATCTGCCTACCACTGATATGCTACTATTGCAAAGGTTTTATTAGAATTTCTGGACATGTTTATTATTTTTTTGTGTACAATGTCGCTATGTACTGTGTACTTAAATGGAACATTTTTATATGGTTTAACGATTATTTTAGGGGTGTTTGGTGTAATAAAAAGTGAGATAAAATGAGATAATTTGTGGGTTCGTAATTCGTGCAATGAGATAAAAAGTGAATAACTTTTAGAGATTTTCAAAAATTTTCAGAGATTTTCAGCAAAACAAACACTCCCTTTGTATGTTTCTATTTCATATTTGTTTTATGTTTTTATTTCAACATGTCTTTCAACTACTCCCGTTCAACTGTGGTCATATACTGACATGTTAGTAATTATTACACATAGGAAATTTCGTGGATATATATGGACAACAACTTATGACTCCCACCTTCCATCCCTATTGTCGATGCCATAGTGGTTAGAGATGAATAAGCACGGTAGGAATAGGAGCTACAAACTATAATGTTAAAGTATGCGTGCCAGTCTGTTAAATGTTATTACGAAACATACATGGCCAAGATGCCTTGTTGAACATCTGTACTATCAGGGAAAGGGTGTCAAAGAATTATTGATAGACCATTTACTCCATGTTTACGAAGCTACACATATGGAACGAGAAGTGTTCCTTAAATTATGTGATATTTTAGAAAACAAATATGGCTTATCTTTCCCTAAAAGGCCATGGGGAGTAGGAGTTCATGAAAAAGTGGCTATATTCTTAACAATGTTAGCGAATAATTGGGATGTTAGGTGGACCTAAGAGCGCTACCAACACTCTAGCGAAATAGTTCACAGACACTTTCACGAGGTCCTTGGAGTGGCTAAACTATTAGCCCGCGATTACATTAAACCATTCTCTTTAGAGCATATCATCCACCCACGCCTTAATAACCAAAGGTGGTATGCGATTTTTAAAGTAAGGGTGTTGGGATATTCTCAATTATGATGTCATGTACATTTTGCATTTTCGCAATGAATTGTAGCACTTATATAAGGTATAAACTGACAAGATTGTATAGGGGCACTTGATGGTACCCAAGTTGTTAGCATCCCTCCTAAAGATGAAGCGGTCCTATATTATAGCTACAAACAATGTTACACTATTAACATTCTGGCTACCTATAACTTCGACATGTGTTTCACATTCGTTTCATATGGATGGGAAGGATCAATGCATGACTCGCGCATGTTCGATCATACAGTAAAAGATCCACGAATGCATTTCCCCCACCCTTGCGCAGGTACATTACGTAAATACGCCCGTAAATCTAATGATTACGATTTGAACATAATTTAATTTGTTACAATCTAACATAATATAACTTCAAATATGTTGCCAAAGTCTATATTATCAGATCAATATTATTTGGTGGATGCCGGTTACCCTAACACTTAAGGGTTTTTGGCGCCTTACAAGGGTGATCGTTATCACTTCCATGAGTTTCGTGACAGGGCTGCACCATAAAATTCCAACGAACTATTTAATGAAACACACTTCTCAATTAGAAGTGTATTCGAGCGCACATTTGGGTGCTAGAAGAAAAGATGGGCCATTCTCCACGACATGTATCCATATACCATAAATGACCAAATAGTAATAGTCGACATTTCGACGGCCCTACACAATTTTATCTGACTCAATAGCTCCACAGATCCTGGCTTCAATGGCCATAGTACTGATTAGGCTGGCCCTTCTGCACTCGGGAACGTAAGATCCATTTTCGATGATTATTACAACATGGGTATTTCTTCAGAACGTGACAACTATGATATGAACGAATGTCGCAACGCTACTAGGGATGAGGTTGTCCAACTAACAGGCAGTTGTAGTCAAAGACATTTCAGATGTCGAAACTAGGGCCATTAAATTATGGGAGCTATCTTGTTTATAACTAATTGTATGTTATGTATAATTACATGATGTTCATATTTTGATATAATATGAACACGCTCAATGGTCATCATTCTATAATTTTATTATCTTAAAAAAATTTCACCATTTGCTATGAACTTCAAATAATGTCCAATAACAAGAATGCTCTACTCTTTTTGATATAAGTTACAAATTTATGTACTTAATTTTGAACTACAATTAATCACAAAAACAAACAAGCTATTTAAGTAGTCATTTGTGGCAAAAATGCTTAAACCTTTTTCGTAACGACCTCATTTTACATTCAACCAAAGTGGGTGTTTCTTGACAAAAGATGGTCAATTTTTTAGGTTGAGTCGAGCACTTTTTGCATAAGCATTCACTTTGGTGAGATATATATTAGGGCCAACCTTTTTGGGCAGCAAACATGTGAGTCCTTATACCAATAAAATAGGGTCGACCCTTTTTTCCTCAAGGGGTTGACCCCTTTAAGAAAATAGGTCAACCCTTTTGAACAGAAGACATGTGAGTTCTTCTACCAATAAAATAGGGTCGACCTCTTCCGGAAAAGGGGTCGACCTCTTTTCATAGAGGCATGTGATTACTTATACCAATAAAAAATGGCCGACTCCTTTAAGAAAATGGGTCGACCCGATCTTCAATAGACATGTGAGTCCTTATACGAATAGAAGGGGTTGACCATTGAAGAAAAAGGGTTGACCCATTTCTAGTAGTCGGCATGTGATGTCGTAATCTTGTAAATAGGGTCGACCTCATCATCCTGAATGGATCGACCCCTTAAGCCCGAAAGCATGTGAATCGTTACACAAACAAAATGGGTCGACCCAGTTATGTGAAGGGATTAATCGCTTTTTGAAGTAGGCATATGAGTTTTTATACTAAGAAATGGGGTCGACCCCCTGAGCAAAATGGGTTGATCCCGTTTAGGAGAAATCTTTCAAGTATAAACGGAAATGGGTTAACCCCAACTCTCATCACATCGGCTTTTTTTTTTCCTTAAGCACCCATTATAGTTATAAGTTAAATATTTGTTCATATTAACTAATTATGCATTCATTAGTTTTATGTTCAAGTTGAATGTATTATTTCATTTAATTATTTTTATTGCAAAGTACAGCATATAAAATGGGATTTAATATTTAATATAATGGGTATGTGTAGGTTAATTTGTGAAGCTTAAAGGCAATGGCTCCAAAAAAAGTGGCAAAGAGAAATAGCAAGAGTAAGAGTGGGGCAAGAAGTAGTAAGGTACAAAAAAAGAAACAACGTAAGGTTGTTGCTATAGAGGAGAATAAGGCAAGTCCAAGCAGAAATGTAGCAAATTATGCTAACTTCAAAGTGCTATCTAGAAGAAACTTCGACATCGCATCATTATTGAACATCAACTATGATATCAAAGCACAATTTGGAAAGATGGGTTGGTCTGGATTGTTGACGATAAAAGAAAATGTTTATCCGAGCTTGTGTAAGGAGTTTTACACCAACATGTCTTTCATCCTGAATACATTCATAATCGAGTCCATAGTGAATGGTAAAGAAATCACACTAGATGATAAAGAATTTGGAAAGATATTAGGAATTGCAAATGATGGCCAAATTGAGCTCCGAATGCATGGATGGCCCGTAGTGGATGGGTTCAGTCCGAATATAGTTAGAGAAATACTGATAGGTGATTCGGGCTTTAACAGTGAGAAGCCAGCTAATGTAAGTCTCCTTACCCCAAAGAATTGACTGGTGCACTTCTTTATAATCCACAATTTCGTTCCTCGTAGTGGGAAATTCGACGCGGTTAACTACATAAACACGTTTATTATGTGGGCATAGAACATTGGTTACAGGTTTAATTTGCCTTTCATTATGCTACATTATATGAGAAAGTATGCCAAGAGGAGCAAAACTGCATTGCCTTACAGGATGTACTTGACAAAGGTTTTTAAAGCCTTTCGGGATAAATTAAATGGTGTAACTCGCATACCCCATAAACAAACAAGTGTGTTTGATGCAAAAACCGTGAGGAGAATAGGACATGACATCATGGCTGATGGTTGGACACAATGGAGGATTGATTCAGGAGTTTCCCGTGAGATTGAAACTCGCACTTATGAGTGTGAGCATCTGCTTGTTGAGTTTAGTCATCAATAAGAGGATACATCTGCAGGGCCATCAGGACATGGAGAGCCATTTATTGGAGTTGGAGCGGGAAGTGAACATTATGAAAACATCTTGCTCACAGAATTGAGGGCCATTCGTTCAACCATAGATTTATGGAATAATGAAGTTAAACATGAATTAAAAGCAGTTAGAGCAAGCTGCGAGAACAAATATGAAGAAATTAAGGTTATATTGCAAGTCGTGAATAGCCGACTAGCATCAACAAATGAGGCAATTCAGGTGATTGAGGGTGAGTTGAAGAAACTGAATATGCAACAAGCTAATGTCGTAAAAGAAGTTGGGGAGCAATTTTTTAATCTTAAATTCACTACACACACAAGTAAGAAAGTTTTTTTGGCTGAGGCAACTCGAATGGAGCAATTAATTTCTGAACTTAGGGTGCAGAGAAAACTATGGCTCTTACTCTAAACAATTTTATTGAGTAATGGCATACGGAGTGGCAGAAATGTGTGGTTGGTATGAATGAACAATGTCAAAGGTATGAAATGGTAGAGAAGGAGAAAAGTAAAGGGAAAGAAGTTCATACTCCCCCATCGTCATCAACACATAAAGGCATGGCTCCCAATGATGAAGACATTCCGGAAAGATAGTTCGAGTGTTATTTTTTTCATTTTATTGCCTATTTTTTGTGGATTACAACCTTCACTAAGTTGTAATTCATTCAATTTCAACGTTATCTTCTTTCTTTTTTAATCTCTACATGTAATTTAAGAAGATAGTAGAGTAAATATAGTAGTTGGTTAATTGTGTTAAAAAAAAAAAAAAAAAAAAAGAGAGACAAACTAGCATGAGTAATGTATTTTGTTTTATGTCACATTATGATTTTGCATTTAAATATCTCATAGATATAATTTTGCTTAACTATTTTGTTATTGATCTGTATCTGATATAGAAATGCCTATAATGGTAAATATTTTGTCAATCTGATGGTTTTAATATATTATTGTGTTTGTGTTTCATATTGCATTAGACATTTAAAGTGCACATTAGATATCTAAGTTCAATGATTCCTAATGTTCTCTACATTATTTGTTCAATTGCTTCTTCAGTTACTTTGTATGTCCTGTTTATATTCCACAAGGCAGTCGTGGCTGCAACTTACATTCCCATAATCTTGGATTTGCTCTTAATTAATAGGTTATACTACTATTTTGGGTAGATGATGCTTTGTAGCTATGGTTTTTTTTTTTTTTTAGTTTCTGTTGTTTAATTGGTTTCCCTGTTTAAGCACATGTTCAGTATTATTCTATTATTTATTATTTGGATAATTAATTTAGTTGTTTGATATATGAGTTTGCATTTTTTTTTAACTTTTTTTCATGAATGGTAATGTCCTTTTCCATTCTAATTATGCAGTTTTGTAATCTAGAAAAAGGGTGTGGACATATTAGTTGCCACTCCAGGGTGCTTAGTAGATATGGTTGAGAAGGAAAGGGTGTGGACAATTTACTTTTCTAAATTGTTTTGAACGTAAGCTCATATTTTTGTGATGGTTTTCAAATATTTTCGGAATATCCTAGAGATGTTTTCATTTTTGGGTAAACAAAAAATGGCTACTGAAATGCAACTTGATACCAATAAAATGGAGTTGACCTTTTCCAAAAAAATGGTCGACCTTTTTTAGCAGTAGGCATGTGAGTCCTTATATTAAAAAAACGGGGATCAACTCCTTTAAGAAAATGGGTCGACCTGATCTTCAATAGGCATGTGAATTCTTATACGAATAAAATGGGTTGACCCCTTCTGGCAGTTGGCATATGATGCAACAAATGGGTTAACCCCTTTTTGCTAAATGGGTTGACCCATTCTTTCAATTTCGAGCAGCTGAGGCGTTTGTATATTTAAGAGTAATCTTGGAAGATAAATAAATATTTTAGAAAAATTAAGGCAAAAAAAGATAACTAGCTTGGTTTCCCAAACACAAAAAAAAAAAAAAATTAATTTTTTTATAGCTAGCTAGTAGTTAACTACAAAAAAGTTAACTTTTTGGTTATCAAACTAAGCCTAATTCGAATTATAAATATACACATATTCCTCGGTGAAAAGTTAAGTAGAGTGTACTCAGAGTAATAAAAAATAAAATGAAATAAAATAAAATGAGATAATTTATAAATTCGTAATTCGTACAATGAGATAAATAGTGAATAACTTTTAAAAAATTTTTATTTTTTATATATCAAATAGTGTCATAATTTGTGCCCCCAAAGGAAAAGGGCTTCTCTCTCTCTGAAGGGCCCCTAAATTTTTTATTTTTTAAACACCTAACAATGTCGTAATTTGTGCCCCAAAAGAAAAAGGCCCTTTCTCTTACAATGTGCAATTCTCTTTGGACTCTCTTTGCTTTACATGGCTCTTTCTTCATTAAAGTCGATGATACAACCACCCAAAGTCATATGAGCCATCATTACCATCGTCTTTGAATCAGGACCGGTTCGGCCACTAGGCTAATTAGGCGAAGGCTGCAAATAATTTTAGGGTCTCATTCAAAGTCTCCATTATTACATATATATATATATATACACACACACGCGCATTTATGTGTGTATATATGTCATATACACATTAAATTGCTCCAAAATGACAATGAATTGAGAGAAAAAAAATCCTCTATTAGATTTCTCTTTTATTGCATACTTTTATTATATTACAGGCATTCAATGGAACAATTTTCCTCTTAAATTTAAAATTCTTTTTTCATTTAATTTTAACAATATTATTTTTTCACTTCAGACAAATAAAAAACAAAAAGAATTAAAAATATAACTTTTAATATTGGGTTTCAAAGTTTTGAAAATATTTTAATTAAATCCTCTAGGATATCATTCCTAATTTTAGTATTAATTGTGATGTACATAATATTTATTCTGTTAAAAGTCAAATGTTTAATTTATATTTCATTAAAAGTAAAATACTTAATTTAAATTTCATTACATTCTATTTTTTTATTTATAATTTATTTTAAAAAAATTAAATTTTTACATCAAAGTTTTTTTAAAAATTATTGATTTCACCACATGAAACATAAATAGCACTTAAAAAAAATTCAGTATTTTTCATATTTGATACATTTTTTGTTGCGAATAAAATTTTGATTTATAATTTTACAAATCAAAAGTTAGAATGAAAATTTTTTAAGTTCAAATTTTTTTTCTTCTTAGGCCTCAAATAATTTGATACGGTCCTACTTTAAATTCTAATTCTCAAAGACTCATCATTATAGTAAATATTAGAGTTATTGCTTATATATTTACATTAAAAATGACATATGCAGTTATTTTTGTAAAATATCGGAATAAGTTATAATAATCTGTAGAAGATTCAAAAATGTTTTTAGAGTTTGTGTTTATAGAAAAACAAAGATGAGTAAGGTGAAAAGTATTTCTATAAATGTTTTTTAAAGTTTTTTTTTTTTTTTTGTTATATTGTAATTTCACTTTATTATTGAAACTTTTGAATAAAAAATCAGATATAACATACTTATAAATGTAGATAAATTTATGAACTGCATAAATTTTATATCCTTACAATTTCTTTCCAATTCTCTTTACCTATTTTCGTAGTCATTGCATAAGATAAATCCTAACTTCACACAATAGTAACAAAGTATGCAAATGAATACCCATACCCCTCTCTCTCCCTCCATCCTACTCCCAACAGACCCCTTATCATAGTGGGCAAATAAAAATTTGTTTTCTGACTATAATTGTTGAAATGAGTTTAATCAAAATTTTTGAATTATACTAATTAAATATTAAAAAAAGGATAACGATCATGTTAGAACAAAATTTTTAATGTCAGAGCTCATTTATGTGTTCTTTGTATTCATTAACAAAATTACTCCTTATCTTACATAACCTAGATTCTTTCTTTATTTTTAATTTTTTTCTATAATTATCTATTCATTAAAACTCTCGGGTGTCTACAGCAGATCCGAGATGAAGAGAAGTCTTTTCCGATCTTCTTTCTTTATTTTTAATTTTTTTTTATAATTATCTATTCATTAAAACTTATCTCTCTCTAAAAACTCATTTTTCTTTCTCTCTCTTAAAAAAATCTAGTTGAATAATAAACTTTTGATTTTAATATAAAAATTATTAATGCACAATTAAATTATAAAAATATTATTTGTAATAATTTATCCAATATTTTAAACATTTCTTATCACTATAAACTTTAAAAAAAAAACTCATCTTTCTCTTTTAAAAAGATTTATCTAACTCTTGTATTAATACTTAAATCTAAAACTTGTTTAATTAAGTCGATTTAATTTATAAACTATTTTTTTACTATTTATC
>JAVXUM010000013.1:12273576-12293531 GCA_035590655.1 Pouteria glomerata | reverse complement strand
AAGCCAATCTATAGGCCACCTCTCCCACTCGTGCTAGTATTTCAAACGGACCAATATAGCGGGGAGACAATTTACCACGTCTGCCAAAACGGAATTGTTCTTTCCATGGCGACACCTTTAAGAACACATGGTCTCCCACTTGAAATTCCAATGGGCGTCTTCGTTGGTCCGCATAACTTTTCTAGTGACTCCGGGCTGTTTCCAATCTTTGTCTAATCAACTTTACTTTTTCATTTGTTTCCCGTACTAATTCTGGCCCAGTCATAGTAGCTTCTCCTACCTGCATCCAACATACTGGGGATCTGCAGGGTCTGCCATATAATGCCTCAAATGGTGCCATTCCAATACTGGCCTGGTAACTGTTATTATAGGCAAATTCCACTAATGGCAAATGTTCTTCCCAGCTCCCTTTAAAGTCCAGGACACAGGCCCAAAGCATGTCTTCTAAAGTCTGAATAGTTCGTTTTGACTGGCCGTCAGTTTGGGGATGAAAAGCAATGCTGAAACATAGATCTGTCCCCATAGCTACCTGGAAGCTCTGCCAAAATCGGGAAACAAACCGGGGATCTCTGTCAGATACAATGGACACTGGGGTCCCATGCAGTCTTACGATCTCCCGAATATATAATCGGGCCAGGAAATCCATAGAATCTGTCATCTTCATTGCCAAGAAGTGGGCTGATTTGGTCAATCTGTCAACAATTATCCAAATAGCATCACAGCCTCTTCTGGTCCGTGGCAATCCCGACACAAAGTCCATAGTAACATGCTCCCATTTCCATTCAGATACGGGTAAAGGCTGCAACAATCCTGCTGGCCTCTGATGCTCCGCCTTTACCTGCTGGCAAGTCAAACATCGTTCTATGAACTCTGCCGCATCTTTCTTCACCCCGGCCCAATAGAATTGTCTTCTTATGTCTTGATACATTTTTGTACCCCCAAGATGTACTGCCAGCTTCGAGGAATGAAATTCTCATAGGACTTCATTTCTGAGAGCTGAGGGCACAAAAATCCTCCCTTGATATTTCAATACATCACCATCATAAGTCCAGCCCGGTACGTCTGCCAGTTTAGTTATCTTTTGTTGAATTTCGGCCACTTCTTTATCATCCTTCTGTGCATCTTGCACTTTTTGTATCAAGGAAGGATAGATCACAGAAGTATAGAGAACTCCCCTATCTGCTGCTCCGTCCAGTTCTAGGGGAAATTCATTTAAAGTTCCCAACATCTCCCATTCTTTTATAGCTATATTAGCCAGAACACTCTGGGTTTTTCTGCTCAGTGCATCTGCTACCACATTAGCTTTTCCCGGGTGATAATGCAGGTCAAAATCATAATCTTCCATATATTCCATCCACCTACGCTGCCTGAGGTTCAAGTCCTTCTGCGTGAAAATATACTTCAAACTTTTATGATCAGAAAAGACTTCAAACCTCTCACCATAAAGATAGTGTCTCTAGGTCTTCAGGGCAAATATTACTGCAGCCAGCTCCAAATCATGTACAGGGTAATTCTTCTCATGTGTCTTCAATTGCCTGGAGCCATACGCCACCACTCTCCCATTTTGCATTAGTACACATCCCAGACCTTCCCTTAAGGCATCACAATATACAGAATACCCTGCTCCTCGCTCTGGGATAATGGGTACTGGGGCAGTGGTCAGTCTTTTCTTTATCTCCTAGAAGGCTTTCTCACAGGCATCATTCCATTCAAAATTTACCCCTTTCCGTGTCAATCTGGTTAGTAGAGCTGCCAATCTGGAGAAGTCTAAAATAAACCTGCGGTAATACCCAACCAATCCCAGAAAGCTGCGTATCTCAAATACATTCTTTAGCTGAGACCATTCTAGGACAGCTTCAATCTTAGTAGGATCAACAACTACTCCTGCCTGTGACACTACATGTCCCAGAAATTTGACTTTTTTTAGCCAGAAGTCACATTTACTCAACTTAGCATATAGTCTGTGCTCTCTCAACCGTTGAAGCACTAACCGCAGGTGCTGCTCATGCTCTTCTTCAGACTTGGAATACACCAAAACATCATCAATAAATATCACCACAAATTTATCCAGAAACTCCCTGAAGACTCTGTTCATTAGATCCATAAACACTGCGGGAGCATTCGTTAATCCAAACGGAATTACTAAGAATTCATAGTGCTCATACCGGGTTCTGAATGCCGTCTTGGGAATATCTGCCTCCCGTATCCGGAGCTGATGATACCCGAACCTAAGATCGATCTTAGAAAATACAACTGATCCCTTTAGCTAATCAAATAAATCATCAATCCTCGGCAATGGGTATTTGTTCTTAATAGTTACCCGGTTCAACTTCCGGTAATCAATACACATCCGGAGTGTCCCATCCTTCTTAGCCACAAATAAAGTTAGTGCACCCCACGGTGAAGTACTTGGTCTAATAAATCCCTTTGTCAATAAGTCTTCCAGTTGCTTCTTCAGTTCTGCCAGCTCTGCTGGTGCTAGCCGATAAGGAGGAATAGAAATAGGTTCCGTTCCTAGGGCCAAATCAATATAGAAATCCATCTCCCGTTCTGGCGGCAAACCTGATAAATCATCTGGGAAGACATCTGGGAATTCATCTACAACTCGAGGAAACTCCACCCTGTGCTGTTCTTCTTTCTCTCCCAGTACCATACTAGCAAACAAAGTGCACAAATCAACCTTTCTGTGGCTATCCAAGGAAAATAAATCCCGTATTTTGCATTGGTCCGCAAAGAATCGAATCAACAAGTCATCTGGGCCAGATAACATCACTTTGCGGCTATAACAATCAATCACCGCCTGGTAAGTCATTAGCCAGTCCATTCCCAATATCACATCAAAACCCTTCATATCAAGAACAATTAGGTCGAAGATAGACACTAGTTCCTTGCCATTATAGATATCTTCTACCCGTATTTCACACTCCTTGCAGACAGTGGTTAAGGAGGAGAATCCCGCCACTGGAGTTTCAACATGTAATACCAAATCCAGAGAACTAGTATCTAATCCAAGTGCAGCAGCAAAATGGCTAGCAATAAATGAATGAGAGGCACCCGTATCTAGTAATACTGTAGCATATGAAGAATAAATACGGAATATACCTCAGGTGACCATTGGGTCAGCAGGCATCTCTTGCTGTGCAACAGCAAATACTCTCCTCTGTGCCTGTCAGCTCGGGGGTCTGCCTCGCTGTCCCTGTGGAGCTCCCCGCTACTGCTGTGGAGCCCCACTCTGTGCTGTTGCTACGGGGGGGCCTCGGGGCTGCTGCTGCTGGACGGTGGACTGACTGCACTGGAAACTCTGTCCGCCCTGGCCCGGTGTCCGTCCTACACCCGTTTACTGCTGGGGACAGAATTTCTGAATATGACCCGTCTGACCGCATCTGTAGCAGACTTGGGTGTCTCCACCTGTGCTCCCAATGTTCTGTCCTGCTGGCCCTCCCTGCTGTGCCAATAATGGGCAGTTAGACTTCAAGTGTCCAGGCTGCCTGCACTGATAACACCAAGGCTGCCCCCTATCAGATCTTCTGGGTGGTCTGGGAGCAGCATTGCCAGTCTGTGGTGGTGGTGGAGGTTGAGACTGAACTGTAGACTTCTGCCTTTTCCTGCTAGAGTCTCCCTCACCTCGACCTCGACGACCCTCCATCGGTACTCGGGTCTCATTCAGGTCTCTCTCTACTGTCATGGCCCTGTCAACAAGTGTCTGATAATCGTCCAGGCTGAGTGGGACCATGCGACTCCTCAGGGCGGGTTTAAGCCCTCTCTCAAATCTTCTGCACTTCAAACGTGCAGCGGGAATTAACTCAGGAGCATATCTAGACAGATCAGAAAATCTCCTCTCGTAATCCAATACGGTCATACTCCCCTGGATTAACTGAGCAAACTCCTCCCTCTTAGCGTCCCGCAATGATAGAGGGAAGAAATGATCTCTGAACCTCTCTTTAAATTGCTCCCAAGAGAGGTCCCTGGCTCCCCCAGCATCCCGCAAACTAGTCCACCAGGCTGAAGCTCGACCCTGCAGCTGGAAGGTGACTAGGGCAATACGAGTGGTCGGCACCGTGATCTCCATGGCCACCAAAATCTTCTCGCACTCCTCCAAAAAGATTTCAGCTACCTCAGTATCTGCAACCCCATCATAAGTAGGAGGCTTCATCCTCATAAACTTCTCTAGGGCGGTGGAGCCTGTCTGTCCCTGCTATTGGGGTCCCTGTCTAACTCCCCCGGCGAGGGCAGCCATAGCAGCCGCCATCTGCTGAAAGAACACTCCGGGGTCTATGGCTGCTGGCTGAGACATATCAGGTACTGCAGGAGGTGCCTCCACTCCAGCCAGCTGTGAGGGTCCCGCAATGGCACTGGGGTGCACCTGTGGCTCCTGGAGGACCGATGCGCTACTCTCGGGCTCCTGGGCCCGTATATCTGCTCTCCCTGTCTCCGGAACTCGGCCTCTGCCTCGGCCTTTCACGTTTCCTCCCCGACGTGGCGGCATACTATCTAAACACCGGACAATATTTATCGGGTAAGATTACTAATTATTGCATTTTTATTGCGTAACAATATTAAAATTCACGTAACTAAAAAATTATCTAACATAGAAAAACACATAATCACGCAATATGATATCCAAGGTATCCCATGTCCCTAGGTATTCTGACCTAAGTTCTGATACCATCTGTCACGCCCCAGACCCGAGGATTCGAGGAGTGAGTGATAAACATGCAAATTATGAATAACTGGTCATTGCAGCAGAGCATACACAACGGTCACGCAATGGGACCCACAACTATCACCTGTAAACTCGGCAACTGTGAATAATAATTCTTGCTGTAGTATGATATCATCCACAAATATTTTGAGGCTAAATTAAATATAACGGTATATTATGATACAGTAAAATTTTTACATTCTAAAAGTAATATTTATACAACATAATTCCTCCAAAAATGCATATCATAAAAATACAGGCTAGCCCAAAATGTAGTGCTCCTCCCAGCCTGAATTGTGGTCACTCTAACCTTCTTGCGTGGGTCCTGCATTGACATCTGTAGGGACGTGAGCACGAACGGCATGTGCTCACGCTATTCCACAACCATATATGTACTTGTAACTCTCTATCCATATTATCATCAAGATATATCATCAATACTCCACTGGTCAAGAACCAAAACCAATTTAACACAATAACTGCCTCAACTAATAATTATGCCATAATAGTAAACACATCCAAATTAGAAAGAGATTTCAGCATTATTAAGAATCAAATAAACATAAGCTTGGCTATAGTTAGTTCTTTCCAACACTTAAAATTCCTATATTTCATCTTACAAACCAAAAGTATAATAGTTAACATAAAGTAAGACTTTTCATTTCCATTCCTGAGTAGCTCACTTTTAGAGAATTATTTCTTTATTATCAATACTCTTATCCCAAATCACTCCAATCAGTAATGCCTCCAACCACAAGGCATCCCAACTAGCATAACAACAATAGTCCCTTATTTCCATAGACCTTTAAATATCAAATCACAATCTTAGAGATACTCAACTAACACACCAAACCCTTTAGAGGATCCTCATAATTACCTGACTTCAACTTTATCTCAAATAAATTGAATCTATTCTATCTATTCTTAATACACACTAATTCATTCCTATTATCCAAATTTAGTGAACAATATACTCTCTTAATTACTATTTATCCCGATAGCTTCAATGTTTACTTACAACATCAAACTTTTACTACTTATTTTATTATGAATTCCAAAGGACTCATAGTCACACTTTAAATTGAATATAATCATAAACTTCCAATCACTTAAACAAATCCTGAACTTTCAAGACCTAATCAATGTTATAGGACATGGCCTAACATATATACGAAAGAGCCATCTAACATGAAAGTTAGGAAAATCCATCCAACTCTTAAGAAATCCATTCTTCTCATCCTCAAAATCCACTTCCAAAATTCACACCTCATCCATAGAAACAAAATTAACATTTCTTCTTATTTAACCTCTAAACGATCCTCTAAATATAAAGTTCGCTCAAAACACTTAGTATTATCAAAATTATTTCCTCACCATAACCATTTTTACGTCAAACTCTTTCCACAATCAAACACCTTTCAATGGTAAGATGTAACCTCAACAATCATTGAGTCATATCCTCATACTCCCTTTATAAGTCTTTTGATCTTCAACTTACAAATTTCTTGTTATATCCACAATCACTTCTAACCATTCTTCTTAATACTCGAACTACTATGGAAATACCTCTCATACATTATACTTAGACACAAGAAGCCACCAATAATATTATTCCAAACTGTATGATATAATACTAACCAACCTATCAGAAATATGTAGCCACATTTCAAATATGTCACATAAGCATGCAATATGATATAGAAACGTACCATGTCCCTAGGTATTCTGACCTAGGCTTTGATACCATTCTATCACGCCTCAGATCCGAGGACCCGAGGAGTGGGTGATAAACATGCCCAATATGAATAATCTGGTCATAATATCAGAGTATATACAACGATCACGCAGTTGGACCCACAAACTATAATACTATGAACCTGTTAAACAATAATAGTAAATCATACACCAGCCATACAATTGGACCCATAATGATACGATCTCATTACATAAATAAAGAGGACGAATTAACTATCATAATATTAAGTTTACATCATCAGATCATATGGCCATTACATTCCTAAAATCAAAATTACTATATTTCCTTAAAACTTTAAACTTACAAATGTACATTATAAAAAAATAAAGCTAGTCAAAACTTTAGATATGCCATACATATCCTCTATTCTTGCTTTAGGTTTTCTTTAGTCTTCCTGTGTGGTTCCTGCAATGACATCTGTAGGGACGTGAGCACGGACGGCGTGTGCTCACGTTACTTCACAATAATATATATATATAATGCAAGATAATGCATATTTAAAGCATATTAAACATAATCAAGACAAACATGTAAGAAGTTTGTAATACACAAAATATCAACATCATACAATAATTCATCTTCCACAATTAGCAACATCTTATCATTTTGAAGATATACATCTTATATTGCCATTTAGTGATCTTTTTATTTCACAACAATCTTGCACACAATCATTAGGGATTGGACACACAACTAATCGTGCTTTAGGGTCGTTGCCCAGGGCGACGATACGCCATAAATAAATCTGAATACATAACTAATCGTGCTTTAGGATGACAGTCCAAGATGACGATACCCCTTAAATACACTAATTATGTTGTGGGCCACTAACCCACCAGCATGAAAACCAAACCCTGTGTAGGTTCTGGGACTTTGAACTTAAGGGTATCTCAAGACCTTTCGTATTTTCCGTACCCAAATCCCAGCCAAACAATCAACCAACCATTTCATTGCTTTCCATTATATCCACACTTTATTCATTAGCTTTTATGTACATTACATATCAACACATTAACTTGCAATTTGTGATACAAGTACACTAGGTGAGCATACAACATAACATCAATTTAACCGTACAATTTCTAACTTCAATAAATCAACTTAGCAAAAAGAATCTTGATTTGAAAATGGGATTAAAGTACATAAATTTTTAGCTTTTTATGTACCACTTTATCTACTTCAAATGGTTTAAGGAAAATAGCAATTATTTACACACCAATTAGGTTCCTTTCCTATACTTTTAAACAAAGTTTTTAGGTGTAATTTAGGGTCCAAAAGTATGGTAAAAGCTTTGAAATTTTCAGCTCTTTAACATGGAACATAATCTAGTTGAATTTTAGGTTTCTAGGTCACCAAAATTCTAGGTTTTCACACAAAAATTCCAGCACATATTAGGAAACCAAATTTGGTTGAAACTTAGGTTTTTAAGTCACAAAAATTCTGTTTTTAGGTATCAAAATTCTGAAATTTCTAACCATCACCATAATTATGTTTCTAACCATTTATAGTTCACACTACCATCATTCTTTAAAGGGTTCTTCTAGCTCATCAAGTTCTTACAAATTTTGCAACCTCCACACTCACATAACACACACACACACACATATGTTAAGTGAAGTAAGATTTCCCTATCTCAATCTTTGGTCGAAACCTTTAAGAACTTCAATGAGAAAGTGTGGTTGCTTCTAAGTTCCCAACTTGAAGGTTTCAAATCTCTTCTTCAACTTTCTTCTTCCTTAATTCAACTCACCAACAACCTTAAGGAAAACCATCTTCTTTTTAGTTTCTCCTTTCAAGAATTTAACCTAATTCTTTCTTGAAATTTATTCAAATAAAGTATAGGAAAGCTTACCTCTTTTCTCCCTAAAGTCTTCTCCTTTAGTTTTCTTCTTTTTCTTTCTCTTCTTTTCATTTTTCTTCTCTTTCTCTTCTTATTATTCTTCTTCATTTTTCCTTTCTTTTTTTCTCTTTTAGTTCTAGATTGAATGGTATTTATTGTATCAATTCCACTGGCCGAACCTTCAAATGGACTTGCGGCCAAATCTTGCTTCTTCCCCTAATTCAATTACATGGCCCACTCACAAACCTCCTACATGGTTCCCAACTCATTATAACATATACACCTAAGCTAATTTAATTTAATTCATAAGTCTCACTTAATTTAATACCTTTGAATTCATGTTCACAACAAACAAAGTAGAAAGGACAAAGACCACCTCTACCCCTCAGCATTCGGCTAGGGTATTCCTTCCCCATTCTTCAACCGACTTAACCCCCTATTCCACACCTATGACTGGTCAAAATGGTCTTCCATGTCACCCCCTCACTCATGTATCTATATATATGCATATATGGTCAAAATTAAATTATTTTGACTAGGTCAAAATTGAGCAAAGTTCTTCCACATGACAAAATTAAACATTTCTCTTTTTACATGGGCAGCCACTCATATTTAATTTTTGTTTTCTTTTCACACTTAATTCCTAAAGAATATACCTACACTTGAAATAAATACCTCTTGTTACACTTAAGCTAAATTCCTAACACTTAAAACAAAATAACTGCCTTTTTAACACTTAGAAAATAATCCTCCAATCACCTAAACTAATTTGAGTGATTAGGGATTTTAAACTACTAAACCTTAAACCATTATTGACTTAATCTATTTTAGATTCCAAATAAGTTTTTATTTCCATCTTCTTTAAACAAAAATTGAATTCTAGAATTATCCCCTAACTTGGAACACAAATCATCACCAAGACATGCAAAGTTTATCACACATATTCATTTAAAAGTCTAGAGTATTATAGCTTGGCATGAAAAAGAAGAGGTTGCAGCTTAGATATAGCTTTGGTGAAAACATTAGCTAGTTGTAGTACAGAGAGGATGAACTATAAGCAAAGAGCGCCTTTAAGCAACCAATTCTCTGACATAAGGGTAATCAATAGTTATAAAATCCATATAATCTCGGAAGAAATACGAGCAAGTGCTCGATATTTAGATTCAACACTAGAAAGCAACTAAATTTTATTTCTTCATACTCAATAATAACATATTTTTGCTGAGAAAAATGGCATTACCAGAAGTAGATCACCGTGTTAGGGCAACTAGTCCAATCTGCATCTTAGTAGATAAGAATCTCAAGATTAAAGTCAGCATAAATGTGTTAGTCGTGATCATAAGTACCTTTGACATAACGAAATATTCACTTGATTGTTCAAAAATGATCTACAATAGGTGCATGCATAAATTGGCCAACCAAGTTAACACTATGAGAAATATCTAGTTGAGTGATGGTTAAATATTAAATAGCACTAGCCAAGGATCTAAACTTAGTATAACCTTTAAAGGGTTCCCTATCAATGGTTATTGGTTTGCCAACTATGGCAGCAGTAGAAATAGAGCCATAATCTGACATTTTAGCTCTTTTTGAGTAGATCATAGCATACTTGGCTTGACTCAAAATAAACCAAAGTCAAACTTATGATCCTCAATACCCAGAAAATAATGTAACTTACCAAGATCCTTCATAAAGAATTTGTGACCTAGTCGAGTAGTAAAATGATTAAGTATCGTTGAATTACTATCGGTTAGGACCATGTCATTTACATATTGGAGAAGATAAATTACCCCATCATTAGAATTGAACAAAAATAGAGAAGAATCCAATGGACATAAGTGAAATCCTATTATGCAAAGAAAATTGCCGAATCAATGAAACCAAGCACTAGGGACTTATTTCAAACCATGGAGTGCTTTCTATAACCTACAAGCATGATTAAGAAAATGAACATCAATTTAACTAAGGGGTTACTCCATATATAGCTCTTTTGAAAGGTTACCACATAAGAAGGCAATTTCACATCAAGTTAATAAAGAGGTCACCGAGAGATAGTGGCAATAGATAGAATAATCTTGATTGGTGTCAGTCAAACTACAAAACTAAATGTTTCAAAAAAATCTACTCTTTCAACCTGAGTGCAGCCCTTGGCCACCAAATGCGCTTTCTGTCGCTCTACAGAACCAGCTGACTTTAGTTTAGTTTTAAAAATCCAATGACAACTAAAAACATTGTGGCCCTTAGGACGTGGTACGAGAGTTTCTGTCTTACTATAGTTTTTTTTTTTTTTTTGGTAAGTTGTCTTATTATAGTTTAGTGTCTCAATTTCCGTATCCATAGCAGAAAGCCATCCCGAATGCTTAGTAGCTAATTTAAAACCTCAAGGATTTTTTAGAGCAATTAAGGATTGAAAATTTTGAGTACAAAACAACCTTGTCATGACATGAGGAAAGTAGCTAAGTAAGAGGGTCAGGCACTAAAACTACAAGTGAGGTAGATGCATGAATAACTAGGTCATTACAAGGCAAACAAATAAGCTGAGAGTAAGGTGTAGGAGTACCTGCAAAAGAACTTGGCAACATAATAGAATGGTCAGTATAATAGAGTGGTTAGTATACTTAACATATTCATAAAGTGATAAATGAATATCTATAGATAGCATAGAGAATGAAAAAATGGTCTCATAAAAGATTACATGTTGAATGTTTCTATTTAGACATTTAAATATTTTATGAAGGAGTTTATAGCCTATAAATATGCAACCAAAAGAACATAGAGCATTATGAGAAGAGTGACCTCGCAAATAAGGAAAGCACAAAAAACCAAAGGTTCTTAACCTAGACTATGAAAAAGGTTTACCATATGAGTGCATATGAAGAGCTACCTTCAAGAGTAGGTGTTGGGAGGCCGTTGATGAGGTAACAGGCTAATAAGAAAGCTTCTACGATAGAGGGCAACCTAAGTGGAAAAAAAAATATAAGATCTATCTCTGTATTATGACGATGTTTTCTTTATACATGACCATTTTGGCTAGGTGTATGAGGACATGATAAACACTGAGCAGTCTTGCATTGAGCTAGTTAATCCCGAAAATGACGACTAATAAATCCATTCCATAATCACTTTGAAAGAACTTTTTATTAAGCAGAGAATTGAGTTACGAATTTTTGAAATTTATTAAAAATATCAAAGAAGTTAGACTTGTTCTTAAGAGAATAAAACCAAGTGAATCGAGTATAGTCATCAATAAAAATCACATAAAAGCGGTTACCCAAACTAGAAGTAATAGAGGAAACCCCTCATAAATTGCACTGAATCTTTTCAAGCAGTGAAGAACGACAATTCTTATTAATATCGAAAGGAAATTGGTAACTTTTTCTAAGGTGACATCCAACACACAATTGTGAAGCATGATCTTTTTGAGAATCACTTAAAGAAATATAACCTAACCTAGTTAAGGAACGTAAAGTTCAATAAGACAAATGTCCTAAGTGTGGATGCCAAATAATGGTTAATAGGATACACTCGATTGATCGATTAAACCCAACTGATCTTCTTTAATTTGACCTGGCCGACAGATTAGGTAGTTGGGGCAACCAACTGATCTACTTAGAACGGACAAAATTGCTTACGCCATAATCACATGTATAACTACTCTCTGACATATTCTGTGATACCCGCCTTGAGGGGTGTTGCCTATATATTAACGGTTTTGATAACTAATCGAGGAATATCCGTGTGGGATCTATAATACACATGGCAGAATATGATTGGATGAGAAGCTTGATTAAATACTATTCCCATGCATAACACCCATGCAGACCTGACCTATCTCTATAACTACCATCACCTCTGGTGACCAGGTACACACAATACTCTACCCTGCAGTTACTCTACCAAATTATATTCTCAAACTCTCTTGCTAACTTAAGCATCGAAAGCTCTTTGGCAGACACCATACTGGTGTTAAGACAACAATCTGAATTCAGCTTGGATCATCTAGAGCAATCCCAATTCACTATGTTATCAGTGGATAAGGTGGAGAAGACGCACAATTTATTACACCTAATGGAAGAAACAAAGGTTGTTTGGTTTCGATTAAGGACATAGAGGCCATTCTTACATATTTCTTTTCCCAACACCACTCCTGTTAGCAGATCCTACACAAAAAATTAGAAGTAAATGCCACAAAACAATTATATCTCTAGTAATTTTACTAATAGAGAATAATTTTTAGTGAGGCCAGGAACAAAAAGAATGTCGAATGACATAAGAGAGCCTGAAAGAACAATAGAATTGTGAGAACTAATATGAGATATACAAAAAGTTTGTCTATTACCAACTATAATGCAATCAATACCATTGTAAGGAATAGTGTGTTCAAGAGAAGTGCTATCATTTGTCATGTGCAAGGTGGCACTCATATTAATATATCAGTTAGAATCAACAGAATCTTGTAAAGAACAAAGAGACAAAGCTTCGACAGGATTAGCTTTCTATTTTTTTTTTTTTAATTCTTCTAACGTTTCTAGCACTTCTTAGCATTATGGCCCTCTTTATTACAAATTCGGTAGGTAATTTCACACCCAGTCTTTGATTTAGAAAAAATGAAAGGTATGCTATTTGAGTGAGAAGTGGGTTGTCCTCCCTCATTATGTTTATTACAACCATTAGGATGAGAACCAAAATGGCCTTTATGTGTAAATAATGCACTAAAGGCAGTAACAACGGTTTTTAGCAAGCGCACAAAAATATCATGACTAATAGCCATAGGAACCAAGTCTATAAAGGAATGAAGAGGGACCTAAAACATTTGCATGGTTAAGAATGAAGTAAACACAACACACAATCCATGTAAAACCAATGTATGTTGTTCATAGAATCATTTGGACAACCAATTAGTAACAAGTTAATTGGTTGAACCTTTGAATACCAGAGCATATTCAACAACAGTACGCGTTTCTTTTCTCAAGACTTGTAACTCATACTTTAATTGAATATATCAAGCCTTTGACTTGTTAAAAAAGGAAGCCTTAAGAGCAAGCCATGCATCATGTGCCGTTGTCAATCCAAGGATTTGCCCCATCGTTTTTTCAGTCACGGGAGACTATATCAAACAAAGATTAGTCTGATCTATCTCCTACCAAATAGCAAAATCCAGATTCGACACCTTGACAAGCAAAGTCACGAGTGGTTGAAGCCAGTGTATTGGTAGAACCATCGACAAACTTCATCAGCATTAGCTGGTTAAAAGTAGAGTGAATTGGCTCCTTCAGAGAAAGTAGTTGGTAGAGGATAATTTTATGGTTTGCCAATACACTATGGTGTGGAACGGAAGAGTAGATAGGCTAAATGATGATGGGGCTACTGGATTTGAACTCTCGATTTTTAGATGTTTGTGGGGTTCCAATACCATATGAAGGAAGGCGTCAGCTCAATTGATTAGCTTAACGTACATGTATTCAATATATATACAATATTTACAGTTAAGAATATATAGGTAACAGACCTACTCTACAGGAATACAAAATTTAAAAAAAAAACAAATCTTATTTTAATGAGTTATATCAATACAATATCTATTTAACAGTTAGTCAGCATGTTTTGTATTATGGCTATGCTAATGTTTGGCTAAAAGGAACTTATTGTAAAGTAGCTGGATGATATATTAAAAGGTTGTTCATTTATAATTTTTTTTTTAATGCTAAAGTTAAAATTTTATTGGGATACATATATAGTTTAATATATTATTTATCAAGGTATTAAGCATATATCTTATGAGTATGAGATATCGAGTACCCTGCTAGTATAAATGTGTTATAAACCACGCACAATCTTGGATCACACGCATAATTTTGAATCACACACAAACAAAGTAAAGTTCAGAACATAGAAGAAAAACGGAGACAAAAAATTTACATGGTTCGACTATAAAGTCTACGTCCACAAGCAAAACACAAGAGAAAATTCCACTATGATGAAAAAATAATATAATCTGCCATCCCATTTCTTCAAGAACCAAAAGAAACCTCTCAAACCCTAATTCCAAAATATGAATATTTGTACTAGTCCATGCAGGTTGCACCGTGAGACTTTCGAATTAGATCATAATTTCGGACCCAAGAATATAAGCCACAATAACAAATCTTCCCATTGGCTTGAATTCTCTCTATCACCAACAAAAGAAATCATCTCAACACTCTGTCTTGGCAAGATCTCAAAAGGGCATTATTGAGCACCACAAACATCAACCAAGTCTAGGCAATGCCTAAACTTGTTAACAGGGACTGCCTTAGTCATCATATCTGTAAGATTATTATGTGTAGAGATTTTCTGTACACCAATTGAACCCTGTGATATAATATCCTGAATAAAATGATACCTAACATCAATATGCTTAGTTCTTTAATGATGCATCTGATTCTTAGTGAGATGAATCGCACTCTGATTGTCATAAAACACTACTGACTTGTTTTATATTAACCCAAAATCACTCACCAGACCCTGTAACCACAAAGCTTCATTTATTGCTTCTGCCAAGGCCATATACTCAGCCTCTATGGTAAATAAAGCAACTATAGCTTGTAATGTTGCCTTCCAACTGATATCAGTACTAGAAATAGTAAACAAATAACCTATTAGAGATCTTTTCCTATCCATATCCCTTACAAAGTCTGAATCCACATAGCCAACAACTGAATTTCTCATCTTAGCCTTGTTGAATGTCAAAACAACATTTGTAGTGCCTTTCAAATACCTCAAAATCCATTTCACTGCCTGCCAGTGCTTTCTCCCAGGACATGCCATGTATCTACTGACAACACTGACCGCATGTGAAATATCAGGCCGACTACAAACCATAGCATACACGATACTACCCACAGCACTCGAATAAGGAACTCTCAACATGTGCTCCATATCCTCATCTATCTTTGGTGTCATGTCTGCAGATAACTTGAAATAGGCAGACAACTTGAAATAGGCAGCAAAAAGGACAGTTATCGACTTCGCATTATCCATATTGAAAATTTTGAAGCACTTTCTCAACATAACTCCGCTAAGACAAAAAAAGCTTCCTAACACTTCTATCTTTAGTAATCTACATTCCCAATATCTTCTTTGCAGCTTTAAATCCTTCACTTCAAACTCATCACTCAACTACTTCTTCAGTCTTTTAACATCAACCATACTTTTGGCAGTAATAAGTATGTCATCTACGTATATTAGCAAGTAGACATAAGAATCATCTAAGAGTTTTCTATGATACACACAACTATTATATGGGCTACTAGTATAACCATTACAAACCATGAATGTATCAGATCTTCTATACCATTGCCTAGGTGATTGCTTCAAATCATACAAAGATTTGTTAAACAAATAAACACGATCTTCCATACCTGAAGTGGCAAATCCCTTTGGCTGACACATATAAATTTGCTCATCCAACTCCCCATGCAAGAAAGTTTTCTTTGTATCTAACTATTTAAGTTTTAAATCATGAAAAGTAACCATAGCTAGTAAGTCTCTAATGGAACTGTACTTCACAACTGAAGAAAATACTTCATTGGAGTCAATGCCTTCTCTCTGAATAAAGCCTTTAGCCACCAAATGTACCTTATATTGAGGTGCTTCAACCCCTGGAGTGTCTTCCTTTTTCTTGAAAACCCAGTTTGTTTCTGCTATTGACTTTTCCCTATGACTATCTAATAAAGCAGACTCTTTAAATGTCACATCCCTACTAATAATTAATCAGAGAGACTTTGGATCATTGCACCACAACTAGCCTTTCACTTCAGATGCATACCTTAGAAATATGCATTTTCTTACCCTCGGTTCAAGTTTACTATCTCTCACATGAACATATGCAGGGCAACCAAACACTTTCAACTGAGAGTAATCAGTAGGTGAACTAGACCCGATCTCAAAAGGAGTTTTGCACTCCCAAGCTATAGATAGAGATCGATTAACCAAGAAATAGGCTGTATTAATTGCTTCAGCCCAGAAATCCTTTTCCAAAGCTGAATGTGAGAGCATGTTTCGAGCTTTATCACAAAGGGTTCTATTCATGCGTTCTGCAATGCCATTCTATTGTGGTGTTCCTGTTCAAGTGCAGTGTCTTACTATTCCTTCATTACTGCAGAATGCATCAAACTTACACTTGTAAAATTCTAACCATTATCGATTCGAAGATGTTTGACTTTCTTTTTTGTCTTTTTCTTAATCATCGTCTTCCACTTCACAAAAGTTGATAAAGCCTCATCATTTATTTTAAGAAAATACACCCAAACCATCCGAGAGTAATCATCAATCAAAGTCATGAAATACCTAGCACTATTCTTGGAAGGGATTCTCTTTGGACGCTATAGATCTAAGTGAATATAATCCACTGTACCTCTGGTCTTATGCACTGCTTTCTTGTTGAACTTCACCCTGGTTTGTTTGCCAAACACATAATGCTCACAGAAAGCCAATGATTCTGTCTTCTGCTTGTTCAACAAATTCTATTTACTCAAAATAGATAATCCCCTCTCACTCATGTGACCAAGCCGCTAATACCATAGCTTACTATGATTCTGATTATTGTTTCTAAATGCTAGTGCAACTTCCCCTAAAATTGTACTGCCTGAAGAATATACAATCCTAAAACCAAACTTCCCTTTATGAGTACCACAGAGCCCCTGCACACTTTGAGAACTTCATTTTCTGCATGGTATTTGTATCCATGAGAATCAAGTGTCCCAAAAGAAATCAGGTTCCTCTTTATTCTTAGAACATACTAGTATTCCATTATTTTGATAACTCCATCAAACATCCTCAATCTGATATTACGTATACCATCCACAGGTAATGCACGATCATTCCCCAAAAACACTTTACTACTCATCTATTTGTAAGTGACAAACCAATTTCTGTGTGGACACATGTGGTAGGTAGCACCAATATCAAGAACCCAGGAATTTTGTCCATGACTTGAGCTCATGAATAAAATCTCCCCAGTACTGTCACTGTCATCAGTATTATTATCTCTAGCAACAATATTCGCAGAACTCCCTGTTTTTCATCCCTTTTTATTTTTTAACTTGGGATAATCTCTCATGTAGTGACTTTGCTCCTCGTACTCAAAACAGTTGGCCTTTTTCATTTTGGACTTTGATTTTGCCTTAAACTTCTTCCTGTTTGAAGGATTTTCCCTTAACTGTGTTCTTCCCCTCCTCACTAAACCTTCCTCCTCAGACATATCTCTATTATCTTGGAAATTCTTTTTCTACTCCTTGGATTTTAGAGAGTTACCAACATCATCAAGCAAAATACCATCTTTCCCATATAACAGAGTGTCAACAAAAGTCTCACAAGAAGGTGGCAACGAACATAACATAATCAAAGCCTGGTCCTCACTTTCAATCTCAGTATCAATATTCTTCAGATCCATAATAATCGAATTAAATTCATTATGATGTTCTTTTATAGACTTACCTTCTTTCATCTTCAGATTATACAATCTCTTTTTAAGATAGAGACAGTTTGTCAGCGATTTTACTAAATACAGTTTCTCCAATTTCTTCCATGCCACGATGCTAATTTTTCACCAGCGATTTCTCGCAGGACATTATCAGTGACACTCATAAAAATCGTACTCAAAGCCTTCTCCTTCAGTTCGTCTTTATCTGTCTTCTTAGTGTCCACTGGAAAGTTATTCTCCACGGCTTTCCATAAACCTTGTAGAATCAGTGAAGATTTCATTCTAATATTTCACAAACTGAAACTTGATTTTCCATTAAACTTCTCCACCTCGTACTTTGTTGAAGACGATGGCATCAGTAACTCTAGATTGAATGCACACAAGCTCTGATACCAGTTTGTTATAAACCAGTACACAATTTTGGATCACACACACGCACAAAACAAAGTTCAGAACAGAGAAGAACAAAGACGAAAGATTTACGTAGTTCGACTATAAAGTCTACGTCCACAGGCAAGACACAAGAGAAAATTTTACTATGATGAAAGAGGAATACAATCTGTCATATAGTTTCTTCAAGAACCAAAAAAACCCTCTCAAACTCTAATTTCAAAATATGAATATTTATACTAGTCCATGCGGGTCATACCGTGAGACTTTCGAATTGGGTCATAATTTTGGGCCCAAGAATACAAGCCATAATAATAAAATGGATACTGAATAACTTACAGATTAATCCAAAACCCATCCAAAACCTAAACGAATATTTAATTTTAATCTTTAATCTGTCCGAATCCTATTAGAGTTCTTCGTAACGAGCTTTTAATAGGTTTAGAGGTTGGGTACCCTCATATACCCATTGTTACACCCCAAATTTTTATAACTCGGGAATGTGAACTAAACATATATAGTATCACAAAATAACATATTTTTCTTATCCCCGAATCAAAGCTGTAAGAAGATAATTGGAGCAAAATTAAATAATAAGAATGAAATCCAAATAAAAGTAAGTTAAAGCCTCAGCTAAACTAGTTGGGGAACCAAATTATTTCTAAGATTTACAATATTATAATTTTCTTTTCTTTAATTTAATTTAATTCTCCAATGTTCCAAACATATTTTCCCATTCTCTAAATTTTAAATATATATGAGCTCCACTACCTAAGTTGAATGAATACATGAATATGTCTTTAAACTAAATTGACATAGGGACTACTATGAACAAATCATGCATGTAAATGAGCATATATAGTTAAACCTCTATAAATTAATACAATTGGGATCATAAAAATTTATTAATTAATTGATAAACTAATAATTTATTAATTTATATATTAATTAATAAAAAACAATTCATTAAGGTATTTTTTATTTTTTTCCAAAATATTGAACTTTGTAATTATATGAAAGTTACTAAATTACCAATTTATGAGTTATCATTATTCTATGGAATTGCTTAACCAAAACAAGTTAATGAAAAAGATAAAGAAGATGAAGTTGAAGATGATAGTTCTATACTAGAGCTTGTTTGGCATAAAAATGCACACCAAGCAACAATCGGATTGCATAATCTTTTCATGTGATACGAAAATATTACATAAGAGTTCCTTAATGCAATAGGAAAAGTTAGAGATAAGGTCCCATGTTACTCATCTTGATATTAGTCTCACCCAAGCAAGCATGTGAGTTACCTGGTGCTCGCATAGTTTTAAAATGTCTTATACCATAAAGACGTTGAATTTGACATATATAGTGTTTCCTTGCTTAGGCAATGTAGGATATGACTATTTTATATGAAGATGTTGAATCTAATATATAGAGTATTTGTGATACCCTCGCCTTATGTATGAATGGGAACCATAGCATTATTTCATTTGAAGAGGAGATTATGAATTGGTGGATGTGAAGCTTATGTGTTTTAAATTGTTCTAAGTGTTGGAAAGTTGGTATGCATGGTCTTGCTTGTGCATGGTTGAAATACATTATAATGGGAAGCAAATTGCGGAGGTAGCCGGCTAGATGGTGGTTTCATGGAAGAAGAGTGTTTGAATAATGCATGAAGAGGGGTTGGGACCTTGGAAGATGGAGGAGCCGGCCGTGCAAAGGAGTAGGAACACTTTTGACCAAGTTAAGTGCAAGTTGGACCAATCAAGCTTAGCCTTGACTTGTTGACCTCCACCTAGACATATATATA
>JAVXUM010000013.1:12186782-12200576 GCA_035590655.1 Pouteria glomerata | reverse complement strand
TCCATTTTTAAAGTTTTAATTAAATTTTGACATCTTTGTTTAATTGATTTTAAGACAACAAAACAAAAAGTATTTTTGTTTTTAATTCATTCATTGGCAAGTATTTTTCAAAAAACGAGTTTCAAAGAAGAAAAGACTAAACCCTTGATTTAAAATCAAGTTTTGCTCCCCCTGGAATTGACTTGGGGCTCATCGTGACCCATTATAACTAACCTCTTGCACTTGAGAGAAACCTATACACATTGTGAGAGAGAGTCAATGTGTAAGTCTTGATGCATTACCTAGGACATTTGTAGCATATGTACCCCAACCTACGACAATTCCCATAGCCTCTGCACAAACGATCCCCTTTACTACCTAAACTTTCACAGATCTCCTAAATGCTAGCACTAACTCCTCGTGAACTAGTATTCTGATTGCTTGAGTTCGGTTCTGTTACTGTACTTGGGGTTATGGTTGAATTTGCTAAAGGAGTAGGTAAGATCACAGTCACGTCCTGTACCATTACCACCAGATATACAGGTTGAGACTGATAAGGAACTGGATAAAGTATCATGTACTGGTATGGATAGAATGCTAGATAGGAAACTAGATATGACATCCTATAATAGTGTACCATTTGTTGCCCCATGGTTATTACTACTGAGTTTGTCCCGGTTGCACTGCCCAACTTTATTTGTGGTTGGGACTCAGATAAACCCTCGGTTGCCACTTGAACAAAAATATCATAATCGAGCCATACAATATCTTCCTCAATTGATTGGGGTTTGGTATTACTGCATTCTCTCTTTTGTAATCCCATCTAGAAATTTAGACAGATCTATTTAAATTTAAGGTCAGATTTAATTATATATTATTTAAACATGTAATATATATGTAAGACTCCCCATCTCTGGGTATTCTGACCTAGGCTCTAATACCAACTTGTCACCCATCAGATCTCGTGACCCGAGAAGTGAGTGAAAATAACATATATAACATGCATTAAGTATACAATTCTCTGATCAGAGCAATACAATAACCCTGTAATAAACCCAAGAAGTGTAATAAAGTAAAGTAAATCAAGCCTAGACAATTGTCAAGCTAAAATATTTCAACACAATTCCACCATTCATAAATCATATAGGCTTTAAGGCCTTTACAACCCAGTCGAATTACTCTCTTAGTTTAAAATTATTATAATATTAATTAAGAGCTTAACTAAAATAATAAAAAAAAAAACTAGCTAAGTCCTGAATGACTCAAGCAGATGTTTTTCTTATCCTGCCCAAGTGCCCGCCTAGTTATTTGGGTCAAAATCTGCAACAAAATCTTTAGGGACGTGAACACTGGACCTTTTGTGCCCATGCAGTATCATAATAACATATATAATGTACAAGCAATAATACTAACAATTCATTTTCTAATAACTCAATAATTCAAACATATTCACCATCATACTTTAAAACCAAATATCCTAAACATTGTTCATGCATTTACCAAGTATCAACACCTTAACAATAATACCACACAAAATCAAATGTCATAACCATTATTCTCATTCATAACATTATCATAATATAACTCTCAAGTTCAGTTATAACTCATTATCAATTTCTAAACATAAAATCCAATTACATTACCTCATCTTGTGATTAATGATTATCTTTTTTTATCCACACGTTCATCAAACAAGTTATCGAGGGTGAGTACACACACACATCATCTTTTATGGGCCAATATCTAATGGAAACGATAAACCAAAAATACATATATCATCATTTATAGGCCAACACCCAACGAAAAGGATATGAACTGAACATTATGTTGTGGGTTACTAACCCACTAGCACGAACTAACCCTTGGACTTTTAACCCGAGGATAATCTTATGACTCTTCCTATTTACTATACCCTCATATCTCCTGGTAAATCATCAATCATTTCCTTTCATTTGGTTCTCATTCATCATCTCATACTTTCAATAACACTTAGCCACATTTCAAGTTTTCAACAAATTTGTCATATTCTAATCTTTCCATCTTATTAAGTTTTAGTCTCATTCATTTATCATCATTATTCAAATAAATCCGACATAAAACTTCATGCATATTTAAAGTAACAAGTAAGCAACACGTATTAACATTTTAGAGTATTAAACATGTTTTTAAAATCATAAGATTAAGTACGATAATCAAATTTAATGTTAAGTAAAAATATAATGCTAAACTCATGGTATATCTATAGTAAAATGTCTAAATAAAACTAAGTTTGAAGTGTAAACTAGGCTCAGTGGGTGTCCAACTGTAACATATATCGTGCGCCCAAAAAGGTGGGCACCTAAAGATTGACCTCTCGTGCGCCCAAGGTGGCAGGTGCCTGACTGATTCCCAATCTATGCATCCCCAACTTTGGTCCACGTACAAGTTTGATGTTTTATTTTCGAGTTTCTCAATTTTGATCACTTAAGACCTTAAATTGGCTTAGTTTGGGATCAAATTCTTGATGTTCCTTTATTCTAATCTCACCACAAGACTTATGGGTCTCTAATGAAACAAACAATTTAAACTTTCATAAAAAATGAGCCATTTTGTGGATCAAACTTTGTTCTTTTCAGATAAAACTATACATACATATATATGTGTATATAACTTTCGATTTCTTCCACTAATTTCATTTAAAGCTTACATTGGCTACAATAACATCATCCTAGTCTTCATTACACAATATATATGTAAAATGGATTCTAAGAATCGCTACCTCAAGTTATGTAGAAGGTGAAGAAAGAACATAGTTTTCCTCTGGTTTATAACTTCTACCAAACTCTAACTTTGATAATCTCAATCTCGTAACTCTCTGACCTAAATGGCAAACAAATCACATATATGGGTCCCTAAGTATCTAATTGCAATCTTACAAAGTTAATTTGAGTTTACTTACCAAGCTCCAATCTTCTCTGGTTCTTCCTTGCTTCTTCTTCTTCTTCTTCTTTTCTAATTTCTTTTCTTGCAATACCCAAAACTCTTTCTCTCTCTCATCATATATACATATATATGAATTTCATTTTTGGTGTTGCTCAGCTGATTTCCAGGTTCTCCCATTACCCTAGGCTAGCCATAAGTTATAGGAGTAAAGTTTCAGTCGTCTAAGCTATAACACGCCATACCTGTGACGTTAGTTTCAATGGCAGGTGCTAAAGAGGTTCCTTGTTGTGCACCCAGGAACTCAGGTGCCCCCCTGAGTATAGGTTGTGCTCTCCTTGCTTCTGGACTTGTGTTAAAACACCAACGTTCTGATTGTTTTCTCAAAATCCTTCACTTTAAGACACAACTAACAATCAGTACTACTTAATTATCACATTATTATGTCCAAAATATATTGAAAATCATAAATTTGCAATTGTACAAATATCTAAGATATTAAACAGCATGTTCTACATACCATATATAATAAATAATATGCACTTAATCCCTACCCCGATTAGTCGGAGAGAACAAAATGAAGAATAATGGATGCTAAAAACTTTTGAAAAGATAAAAAAAATTGTATGATCAATCGATAAACCTTAATATTAAAACAATCATATCAATGTGCTTAAAACAATTCTAATTGAAAAACTATAAGAAGAATTTGCTTAGTTTCGAGCCTACGAGGACTTATTGAGTTTTCCTTTCATTCTTGGTTTCTTGTTTCCTGACCAAAACATATATTATGCATTTGAGCATGTATATATACCAATGGTCCTTTGAGATGAAGGAAAGCAAGGGAAACATAGATGTAATGGATCAGCAGCAAATCTATACCTACACCTATAGGTTTAAGCGACAAGGCAACATAAAACTTACGCAGCTAAAAATTGAAACATTTTTTAGCAAATTATAGAGGCTGATGTCATCATCCCTGTACCAGGGCACAAAAATGCGTGCACCTGGGGTTCCTCTTCTATGTGCCTAAACCCCCTCTTTTTCCCAAAAATTTCCAAGCTTTAATTTAAGACTAAACCCCAAACCAAGTAACCAAGTTACTAATACATCATTTTTGCCATATAAACATGCCTATTAATTCATAATCTCATGAAATTAAGAATTTAATAATGTGTGATAAAAATCGAGTTGTTACACCCTCCTTTCCTTATAAAAATGTTATCCTCGAAATTTAGGGTAATAGATACGAAACATAATTCAAGAAAGCAACTGTTGATACTACACTTGCATCTCGGACTATCATCCCAAGTAGACTCTTTCACACTGTGGTGTTTCCACAACACTTTAACTAATGTAATCATCTTTCGACGGAGTACTTGATCCTGATAATTTAGAACTTGAATTGGTCTAACCTCATAGGTTACATCTGAATCCACTTCTAACTCAGTCCAATCTAACACATGTGTAGAATCCAAAATCTAATTACAAAAACCTAGTCATGTAAAACACCTCACATACGTGAGATAATTATGATGGTAACACTAAATGATAAGTAACCTCTTGGACTCTAGCTAAGATATCAAATGGTCTAATATATCTAGGTGACAACTTCCCTTGTCGACCAAGCCAGAATAGTTCCTTTTGTGGCAATACCCTTCGGGAGCACATAGTCTCCCACCTGAAACTCTAAAGGTCTATACCTCTAATCTGTATAACTCTTTTGATGACTTTATGTCATCTCCATTCTCTGTCTGATGATCTAAATCTTCTGTTCGTCTTTTGAACTAACTCTAGTCCAGTCAGTGTTATTTCTCTAACTTGTGTCTAACAAATAGATGAGCTACATAACCTACCATAAAATATATCAAATAGTGCCATCTTAATACCTAACTAATAATTGTTGTTATAAACACACCTTAATAATGCCAAATGATCCTCCTAACTTTCCTTGCAATTTGTGAATTTTGTGCTTGGATTGCTTATCTAACTGAAGATAATAACTAGTAATGAAGCATAACTCAACTCCATAGCTAGCTAAAAACTTTACCAATATTTGGAAATAAAATAGGGATCCTGATCTAAGATAATGAAAACTAGAGTTTCGTGAAGTCTCATAATCTCTCTAATGTACAATTTGACCAACACATCCATGGAATTAGTCATCCAAACCAGCAAGAGCCGAGCTAGCTTCGTTTGGCAATCCATGATTACTTAAACATCCTAACAACCCCTTTTTGTTTTCATTAATCCTAATAAAAAGTCTATTATTATTTTTTTTCCATTTCCACTTAAATATTGGCAACGGTTGTAACAATTCTACTAGCCTCTGATGTTCCGGCTTAACCTGTTGACAAGTCAGATACCTACTAATTAATTTCATCGTATCTCTCTTAATATTAGACCAATAAAACTGATGCCTAAAATCATGACACATCTTTATACCTCCAAAATGCATTGCCAATTGAGAATGGTAAAACTCTCTCGTGATGTCACCCTTAATAGATAATAGTACAAAGACTCTCGCCTGGCATATTACCACATCATCGTCATCTACTGTCCAACCCGGTATAATTACCGAACCTCTACCTTCACCCAAACATTATCTATTTCCTCATCTGTCTTTTATGCCTCAATTACCCTGGTAACTAATATCGACTGAGCAATTGAGGTGAATAACTTTACTTGCCTACTATCATTCTTTAATTCTAGATCAAATTCTCCCATATTCTCTATCATTTCCTACATTTTAGTTGCAAAACTCACCAAAGAGTAACGAGTCTTCTTTCTAAGAGTGTTTGAAACTACATTAGCTTTACCTAGATGATACTATAAATCAAAATTATAATCTTCCATGTACTCTATCTATCGTCTCTGTCTCAAGTTGAAATCCTTAAATGTGAATATGTGCTTCAAACTCTTGTGAACAGAAAATACTTTAAATATTTTCCATATAGATAATGCCTTCAATTCTTTAATGCAGAAATCACACCTGTTAATTTCAAATCGTGAACTAGGTAGTTCTGTTCATGAGTCTTCAACTATTTTAACCTATAAGCCATCAACCTTCTATCACTACTGGAAAAAGACCTTTTCATTACTAAGATTTTTGGCTATGGCCTATTACTGAAGCTAAAGAGTATTATTGGCCACTACCCAATAAAAGTTATAGCCAAATATAAAGACAAATATTTAGCAGTAGCTATTGATATTAAAGTAGTAGTAGAAAGTTATATGGCTCATTGGTTTGGCTGCAGCTCTAATTTTGTGGTAGCTACTAAGTTTTTGGATTCTTCGTTTTAGCTAATACTTTAATTTTGTGGTAACCAATAAACTTTTAGCTTCTATGTTTTGGCTATGGCTTCAATGCGTGAAAGCTAATGATCACTTCTAGAATGTGCGTCTAAACTTAACCCCCAAGTGTAAGGGTATGCGATGTAATTTTACTTGATGAGTCTAAGATCGTATCCATAGGGAGCCTAAAGTTTTAGTTCTAGGTTATCTAGGTTTTCTAATCCTAAGTTCAATAAAGCTGATAAATAGAGGAATATGAGAGTTTCAAACTTGTTTTCTAGCAATCTTCTAAATAACAAAAATTAAATTCAATAGTAAACTCAGGAGAATAAATAAACTACTAATTCCTAAAGCAATAAAGTATTCACTAACTAATATGTAAATTCTAATGATTTAAGAAAATCTTGATCTATTGCGCATATTCAGATAGAATAATTTCTCACAAGTTAATGTGCTAAAAATAACACAGTTTAAGTTTCACATATTTCATGTAGGAAGGAAACATAAACCAGAAGATGTTTTCGTGCAAGTTTGTAAAATCTCCACATACACAGTTTCATATTCACATTCAAGGATTACGAAACTGGAGGATCTTCTACTAAAAATATATGTGGATTAAAATCTAATTTATCTACTTAGAGATATTTAAAAGAGTTTTAAAGAACCGAAAACTTTTATTAGTGATTACTAGAATATGAATAAAAGTTTTCGTTTTCGAAAGTCTTTTAACAAAATAAATCAGATTTTAATGAAGGTATATATACATATACGTAAGCACATTCGTATATAACCCTAGCACAATAACTCGTTCAAAACTTTCACCCTACCTTGAAAATGTTAAATCAAGATTAAAGAAACCTAGCCCAGCATGCTTTCGTAATCCATAAACATTCAAAACTAATAAGAACAGAAAATTTATAAATTAAAGCAATAAAGATCTTTATTGAATCAATTGAGAATAGTACCGTACTTCAAAGAGGCAAAGTGAAAAAGAATCAACATCAATAGCATACCAACCAAAACCAAAGAATCATCCAAGCATACTTTAAAATAAAAATAGAGATAAAAAAAAAAAAAGAAAGAAAAACCCTAGAAAGCTACAGAGAAACGGCTGAGTGGAAGTCCAAAGACGTACAAGAGTGTGGCCTTTATAGCCCTAAAAAAACCCTAAATAAAAAGAATCATGGACTATTGCTAGACTCGCACAGTCCAAACGGGGGCTCAAGTAGTCCGGACCATAGTGTGTTATGAGCTTTTGTCTTGGTCCGGACAGACTAGAGGGCGTTCTGCAGCAACAGCTTTCTATCCCAAATTTCCAACACGATTTTGACCTTGAAGACGAGGTATTCAAGCTTCAGCTAAAACAAAAAAGTTGTAGTTCTTTAAGTTTTCTTTCCAACCTAAGAAGAATCATGTCAATCAAAGTTCTGACTGAAAAGTTATGGCTGAAATACTAATAGGGTATTGTGCAAAATTCTACTGCAACATGTTTTTGACTGTTCTGAATTTAGGATCATTTTCTTCGCTACAAATCATCATTATTTCATCTGTTTTCCTGCATTTTAGAAACTAAATCCAATAAGTAATAAAAATAGTAAAACTAAAAAATTTACTAAAATAATGCATGATTCTATACTAGAATGTGAAGTTTGTAATTACACTTTTCAAGTGTGATCAACTAAAAACTAAAATAATTTTCCTTCCCCTCCACTCGCAAATTTAGTATTCCCTTACTCTATTCTTTTTGCTCTATTCCTCTATTTTCTCCGGGACTGCCCTTACTTGGAGTTACCGTCACTTGTATTAACACAACATCAATGTTATGCTCATTTCCAGTTTAGATCCACTTCCATCATGGAGGGGTTGCGAAGAGTTCTTCTTCTCTACTTTATTTTGGTAATTTCACTCTCTTTTTCTTTCATCTATCTAGGGTTTATCCTTTATTGAATTTTATTTGTCTACTCATTTACTATTTTTATTTGAGATTGGTGGCTAAAATTTGTAGTTTCATGTATCGAGATTCACAATTTTTCACCAAATACCTCAAATGATGTCTTTTATCTTTCATTTACTTTGTGTTGTTTCTCTCTAGATCTACTTCCACATTTTGCTTATTTCCACTAAAATATGGAACTTATATATGTTATGATGTAAATATACATAAACATATGCATATAAATGAACCGACGATGATAGAGCAGCATGTATTTTATGCCAACATCATTAATTCATTAATCTTTGTAGTTTTAGGTAGCTGATATTATATCGGGATTCATTTCATCGTCAGAGTCATGATTTTAATTGACTCGCCTGTGATAAGTTTCAAATTTTTTTAGGGTTCTTATCCAATTTGTTGTTTCGTTCGTTGGTCAACCTTGTTCTTGGTTGAGTTTTGAGCTGAATATATGCTAGATTGTATGGTAATTTCTGGACGGGGTTTTATGTTTTAATGCTTTTTTTTAGTAAAATGTAGACTCCAGCTTAATTGTTGACTAATAAATTGAAGTATGGAATAATATTAAAGTAATGAGTTATTTTTTATTTTTTAGAAAAAACCTCCTTAGCGGGAGGGGGGTTTGGCAGAGACCCCTACCAGTTTATTAATAATAATAAATGAGTACATGATGGAGGGGGACGTGAACCTGACCTCCATGGAAATCATACGAAAGCTAACAAACAAATGCAAGGAAGCGGTTACTAACCGCTTTACAATTGTAAAAGGAAACAACTAGTGAAAAAACCTAGTGGCTGATGATGAAGATGAAGCCCTCGATGGACACTTGCGTCGATCATGGCCCTGTTGCTTACATATTCCACAGTGTTGGGCGGAACTGCGTTCTGATCTGTCCATCTCATTTCTCAACCTCGTCGAAAGGGGACGACCCTTCTCACGGAGAAGATTGGGATTAGGGATAAAGAAGGGCGTTTGAATACTTGGCCAGTAGTCCTCATGCTCCAAAGGATGAAACTCTGGCATGTAAGTGTCAACGTATGACTTAATTGAATACACATTGGACACATATTGCATCCAATCGATGCGTACTCGATCACAAGCGGCAATAACGTGTGAGCAAGGTAGTCTAAGCACCTCCCACTTGCCACAGCTACAGGTGCCATTTCTTAATCGAACAACCTGTGTATTGCTACCTCGACCTAGATGAGAACCAGTCAGGACTTGGCACTCTCCAGTGATATGATTAAACTCCATTACTTGATGAGCCAATGCATCATTCTGGAAGTCAGCTAACAATTTTTGTACTCGTGGACCAACCCTCGATCCATTACTGGTTGCATTCATAGCAATGGACCGCCTTTGATGGAAGTATGAGACGAGTTTATAGAATGTTAACTGAACTGCTGCGGTAATTGGTAGGCTTCGCGCACCGCGCAATACATTGTTAAAACACTCTGAAAGATTGGTTGTCATGATTCCGTATCTGTAAGCGCCACCATAACAGAATGTCCACTGCTCTTTAGGAAGATCATCTAGATATTTCCATGCATCTTCAGCGAAGAAGGAACGAGGGTGATTTGAACTTACAGGGTGTCGGCAATGCGGTCGACGGCACCATCTCGGCAATCCAGTTGACGACATTCCGGGTGGCGTCACTCCCAGTGACGACACCGGCGTCATTTTTGGAATTAATCCCTCCGACGCCTAATTAGGTATATAATCGTTTAATTATACTTAATTACGTAAAAAATCCTTAGTAGTGTTTTGATTTACATAACTCACAACCTTTTTTTAATTTATTTTTAATTAAATTTTATTACATATCATTTTTATATTATTTTTTATATTTTTATATATTCTTTTATCGTCTAAACACCACCAAAACTGAGGAGGTTGGATATAATTTTCAACTTATTTACATAGCCTATATTTGATTTTGGGAAGAGAGAGAAGTGAAAACAACATATAACCCAAAAAAAAAAAAAATCTCATCTCTGTGGATTGTTGCCGTCTGGAGTGTAAAAAGTAAAAAATAAAAAATTAATAAAAGTGAAATTTTTGAAATTTAAAGTATAAAATAAAAAATTATTTTAAAATGATAGTTGAATATTTTTATTTGATTTGACATAAAATTATTAAAATTATATAAAATAATACATGACGAAATTTTTTATTTTAGTAAAGAATTTTAAAAATTTTTGAAGCTCTTTGAAAGTTTTTTAATATAAATGTCAATTTAATTTTTTAAAAATCTGTTAAAATTCGTTAGAACAAACTATAATAAATTGTTTTAAAAGAGTTTGACAAATTTTTAAAAAAATAAAATTTTTTTAAATTTGAAATAACTTAAACTTTTGACTTTAAGATTTTTTGAATTTGGTTAGGCTCTAAATTGTTGTTTTTAATTTTTTTCTCTAATATTTTTATTTATTTTTCCTTTCACTTGTCCGGAGCTTAGTTTAAGGTTTGACTTTCTGTTGGATAAAATTTTTATTTATAAAAAACAATTAAGTTACTCGAATTTAACTCCTTCGCTCCCAAAATTAATATAACAAGTTTAAACACTTTTCAATTTTAACTTTTTTAGACTATTTTCCTTTTTTATATATAGTAACAATTTTACCCACGTTCCAAAAGGTTTATTTCCGTCATTTCAGATCTTCTTCTCAACCCAAGCCACTCCCCTCCCCAACTTCTCTTCCTTCTCTCTTTACTTCTCCAATTCTTCATCTCTACAATGCCGTGGGAGGGTTGCAGGCATGGAGGTCACCCCCAGATTTCAACAGCGAGAGAATCCAGAGTTTTTTTTTTTTTTTTTTTACAGAATTAAACAAAATATTTGGTGTTTGCGCCGATTTGAAAATATTTGAAAATCCACGATTAGTGAAAACACTATATGAATTAGCGAAGTGAATTTACTTAAAAACGCTATACGACATAGCGTTTTCTGGCACTGAAAGCGCTATACCATTTAGCGTTTTCTGTTATGAGAGAAAGCACTATATCATTTAGCGTCTTCTTTATCCGAGATACAAAATGCAATTTAAAATAGCATTTTCAAGGTAAACTAAAAAAGCTATAGCATATGGCGTTTTCTTGTCTACCTTCTCCCACATCCTGCCTATTCCTCCTCTAATCCTCTGTTAATATTTCTCCTCTAATCCCCTGTTAAAATGGATAAATTGTTCAAATTACCAGCATACCAAGCTCCTCAAAACACCAATATAACAAGTTTTAAATAGTAACAAAATATATAAATAAATTGAAACTTAAAAATAACAACAAACTGAGAAAGCCTCAAATCCAAAACAATAGCTAACTAAAACAAAACTTTGAAATAATAACAAACCAAAATGAACAACTTTTAAACACATAAAGTAACTAAAATATACTTAAACTCTAAAACAATAACAACTATGAAATAAGAATTTCCATGTTCAATAACAAAAATGTATCAACTAACTTAGAAAATGTAATATTAACATGAACATTATACACCATGCCTACTCTGTGCCACAACGAGGGTGTCTCCTATTATGAGGAGGGTTCCTCCTCCTCCGTCTCTCTTGCAACTATGGCTGAGTCAGTGGTGTTGTAGGCTGTAACTGAAGCGGTGGGTCATGGGGTAACTCTAAATGAACTCGAGGCTGCATACTGGAATCAAAGGCGAGCTTTAGCTCTCTTTCTGGTGTAATGTCTAGGAGGAGAATATGCGATGGCGTCGTCCTCTGATGGTGGTACTATGCTGGTAGCGGGGACTGATGGTGCGATGATGTCATCCTCTGATGGTGGTACTATGCTGGTGGCGAGGACTGATGGTGTGATGACATCATCCTCTGATGGTGGTACTATGCTAGTGGCGGAGACTAATGGTGTGTGCTATAATGGTGGCAAATGTGTAGTACCCACATCATCCATGACTATAGTATAATCATCAATGCTATTCCATGGATGATGCGGATCAATAATAGGTGATGGAGGCATATCATAAGGTGATGGTAGCACTTCTGGGCTACTCGAAGGTCCAGCTCCAGCAGAAGCTAGGGTATAGGGCGTGCAGAACTGGATGGTTTGGCTCTAGCAGTAGACGATGATGGCTTGTCATCACGAGAAGATGACAGGGTTGCTGCTTATTCAGTCTCGATTAGCCGATACTCCTCGTCTATAGCTGCAATCGCCCTCCTGTCGATGCTCCTCATCATCGTAGCCAACCGACGGACCTCATCCCAGTCAGTACAACTAAGAAGATCTATGGCTACCTATAAACATACAATAAATGATATTAATGGTGCACGTCATAAATTGTATTGGATTTCAAATTAACAATTTGATTATTTATTTACTAATGAGTCACTTACAAGTATAGTCTTCGTAGCTGCAATTGGCTGAGATCCGATCGGAGGAACGTCTCGTAGAAGTCCAATCGACGTCCTGTTGATTGTCCTATACCATCGCATATATGGATCATCGGGTGCCATTCGACCTATGGATGACTGAGCTGTAACCACTCTGTTCAGTCGATCCTCCCATTGGGTGATGTGTTTTTGATGGTGGAGATCCCACCGAGTCCCAGCATGACCTCATCGATCAATCACATGCAATGCAAGACTACTGTCACATGAACACAGCTCCTCCTGAACCATCCTAACTTGTCCTATAATGAGATCTGGGAAGTACATATCAACCACATCATAGCATATGAGGGGCACTCTAGCCCACCTGATCGCTCGGTCTCGTGCGTCAATGGGAAGATATGTCGGATATGGTTGTCATATCATTTGGGAGTCGGTCATCATATCCAACTGATCTCTGTAATCTCTGAGTGTACGAGAAGCAGTCAACGTAAGTGGTGCGTGCCACCTGTAGTAAGATTATATAATATTAGTCGCAATAATTAATTCCCATCTACAAATAAAAGAAAAAGTTAATGAACAATTACAATAAATTAATTGTTAACATTCAAACCTATAGCCATATGGGTTACGTGGTATGGGTGACAGGTCCACATGTGCATCCGCAGCATGGGCTGGGTCAATCACTTGTACCCCTTCAGCAGGTAGGGCGTCGTCCATGGTGGGATCCGCATCCGGAGGATTAATGGGTGCTATAATCCGGGTAGGCTGTCGGAAGAGTAATCAAACTAGAGATAATCGCTCCCACGCCCATATTTGTAATATGACTAGAGGGCCTGATATCTCTTTCACACCAGGCTGTGTCGTCCGGCACATCTCTCGATATAGCCACACTAGTGCTGCGGATCCACAGCTATACTGCCCAACATGCTCTAGCTGCTCCAGCATAGATAGGTACATGAGCTTCACCATATTACCAGACTTGTCAGCTAGCAATCCACCACCTATCAACAACAATAAAGTGGCCCGTGCATGTTGCCTGATGACTTCGTCATCTACACCCTCCGGTAATTGATTAAAATGCTGAGTCAACCAAGTGATTTGTAAACGTCCTCCATGGATAGCAGTTGGAGGAGGGGCAATACCTAACAACCTCCCGACGATGGCAGCCCACTTTGTGACACAGTGTTTCTCGTCTATGCAAGTCACGGGGAATCCATCAACTGGTAGACCTATGATGACAATGATATCCTCAAATGTCACTGTGCACTCATCGCAGGGCATGTGAAACGTATG
>JAVXUM010000013.1:12161017-12172037 GCA_035590655.1 Pouteria glomerata | reverse complement strand
AATTGATTCTCTGAAACGCTTGTTGTCCTTCTTAATCTTCTCTCAATAACTCTCTCCCATAATTTCATCGTATGACTAATCAATTGGAGGCACTATAATCTTAAAAATTCTACCTCAACTCTCATAGGCAGCAAATACCAGATCTGCCAATGTACCTCAAATACATTCAACATCATTTATGACAATGAAGTCATGGGAATTCAATGAGCAATTTTGAAGTCCTTTCATCGTATTCTTTGACTAATATTTAGGTCAGGGAGTTTTTCTTGTGAGAAACACAATATAGCACCGTTGGCAACCGGTATAGGGTGTATCAAGAACACTACCGCTAGTCTATAATGAAATGTTGATGGAAGCCAGAGAAATAAACTAACCAAGAAGTATGTAAACTTCCTCCGCCAACCTCCTTCCTATTGAGCCAGGAGGTGAACAAACATTTTTACCTATGTAAACATGGTGAGCATACATCTTTAATTCAAATTTAAAAGATAATTTACCGTGATTGAACATGATAGATAAAGGCAATAACACAGACAATTAGCAATAGAATTACCTATTATATCTTTCGAAAGCAAGAACAATTAGTGGGCTAGGATGGAAGGCAAAGCTCTCCCATTCTAGACAATTGATCTCCTTCACCCAATTATCATCAATCTCACCCTCCCAATCAATCTCAACACCGTCTTCCCCTACAACATTCTTGATTGGATGCTGCTCAAAGTATTCTGATGCTCTAATTCCCCAGCCGACATCAGCATCCAATGGCCAATTCGAACTCTCCTCATCAACCATCATCTTCTTCTCTCTTCCATTTCCGCTTTCATCCTCATCATCTTCACTATTGCCACCAGCGTCATTCTCGTCATCAACTTTGTCCTTCATAACTTCTTCTTTATTCTCCAATATTTCTGAATTTTGCTGCCTGATTGATGCAAATGTTCGTTCTAGTGAATCACGCACAAAATCTTCAACTGCAGCCGCTTCACTTCTGCGACCGCGCCGGGGCTTTCTTGGGATTGTAGTTGGAAATAACCTTCCATCCTCATTTTGGGGAACTTCAGTTTTCTGGCATCTTCTTGTTTTAGGTTTCGAATCAAGATCTGGACTAGGATTAGAGTCAGATTTTGAATCAGATTTCTTCGAACTGGCGATGCAGGTTAGCGGTTTAACAAAGCAATTGTGATTCACACGACAGGAGAAAGGAAATTTCATGCGTTGATAAGGGCTATGAATAGGGTTAACGATAGAACTGTGGGGAGAGGGTGGTGAGAAAGAGCGAAAATCAAGGTTAGGGTTCACTGCAGAAAGAAACATCTTTTCCTTTGACTAAACTCAAAATATAATTAACTTTATGCCATCTCCAGTAAAAATACAGCTTTAAATGCAAGGAGGAGCTCAAAGTCGTGAATCAGAAACCCGCTGCTGCAAATAAAGCAGTCCCACTCTCTGAATCCTGATACATACCAGATAAAACCCAAAAGATTACTAAATATTTTTACATGATTGAATCTAACATGACCTTATTAAGCAGGCAATGCACACAATTAAAATTGCTGTAAAGGCCAACCACCAACTATTCAAAATTTCAGAAAGCACGATTCTTTTCCCAAAATAAGAGCCTATGAATTATAAATATTGACAACTTATAACTTTGAATATTATTCGCTAAAAAAATGTGAGTAAAACTCGATTCAATTGATTGTTAGTTATAGAAAGAAGCCAAAAGAAATAGAAAACATATAGTTCAAAATTCAAGATACAAAGTTCCAATAACAGTCAAGTATAAATTCCTCTGGTACACAAAGCTACGGAGCATCACAGAAACAAGCACTAAAAATTACACTGGGGGACTTTAGATATGATGATATATTTTTGTTGCAATAGAAACATAACTAAATCACAAGGTATAGATACCCAAGATCCATACATTAAAAATAAATAATTTTAAGATAACGGTTCAACACTGAATATAGGCATTGCACAACAACCACAACAAAGTATTTGTATAAGATCACTATATCAATGAGTGCATTATGAAATACCTAACCCTGTAGACAAGAATTATCACAAATCGAGAGCCAAATGAAGGGTACGGACTAGGGAGAGGGGGCACATAAATGACTCATATTGAAACTTAAAGATTGCCCGTGATAAAATAAGGCACTCAACAATATACATTTTGCATTAATAAATTGTAGGTCAGAAAGTAAAACAATTTGGGAACAAATTAAACGGCGCTAATTTTACAGAGGCACAAAAATTCAGCTGTATAATTTGAAAGCTTTATTAGATTGATTGGTGATTGACAGAAAAAATATATATAAACACACAATAGGAAGTATAGGAAAGCATGATTTAATTAAAAAAATAGAATATACTGAATACATCTCTGGTTTAACAAAATCACAATAACCTTTGTATATTTCTATCATCTGTCTGGCACACTAATTGAATACATTTTTTTCAATGAAAATAAAAAATTAATTACAAAAAAAAAATTTAAGAGGGAACATATGATAGACTAGGTTGTTGGACATCCAGTGTTCTAATTCCACAAACATCACGGGCAAAAACTGGGCTACTTCGATCAAACTTATTTATTTCCACATGAGGCTTAGATACAACCCATGATTAGAAATCCAATGATTCAAAATTTTCCTCAAGCAACAAGCCAAAACAATGGAAACATTATCTACATCTGGAACATTGATTTGTGAAGGGAAAATAAATTACTAAACTATGTTATTTTGTTATACTTAACAAAGTAAAAATTAAACTTTTTAAACAAACATCCATTAATTATCTTCTAATTTTTCAAACTCAACCAAAAAAATTCAGTAAATTTGACTTCTTCAATTCATTTTGCATTCCTTGCCACTTTCCCTCATTTTTATTTTCTCTCCACAAATCCATGTTCCGAATGCAAGGAAAAATATAACTACTATCAGAATTCAAAACAGAATAACAATACAGGAAAAATTCTGCAACAGAGCAATGGAAACCACATTTGCATGTGTGTGTATCTATATACATAGGGATAAAATTAAATTTTAACATTCCATCATAAAATGATTTGGTTGTATTTAAAATATGGGTGTATGGAGGGAAAATAAAATAGAAGGAAAACAATAGGAAAGTAAAATGAAGTAAAAATATTAAGTTTGTTTCATTTTCTTGAGTTAGAGAAATGATAACAAAATTAAAAGACAATCATAAAAAGATTTTAATTTTTACTTGGTTAAGTATGAAAAAAATAGGGCGAACTAGTAATTGTAGTTTTCCTTCACTTTTCTTTGCCCTCTACAATTCCATATTCCAAACATGCATCAATTTCACTGTGAATGACTTTCAGTTCATTGACTTCATACATAGATCCTTCTATAAGAGTTCACCAAACATCTCAAAAATATATTATGGGGAATTGTTAAATGGGGACGGGAACGAGGAAAGGGATCCCTTCCCCATATCTGTCCTGTTGACATCCCTAGGGGTCAAAATTTTTATCTTAGGATCATATTTTGATTTATAATACTATATATTTGTGTTTATGCTTAAACATTTTTAAATTTAATGATAATAAATAATTAATTTATTTTATAAGTGAATAGAATTTGTGTCAATTTTCTACTATTGTGTTCACATCACATCATGCTCTAATTTTCTCTTAATAGTTTATGTTGTGGGTTAAGCTATTTTTGGATCGTATTATCATATCATGCCAAATATTACTTATCCCATAAGATGGTAACAACCCCTGCTTACATGTGTGGAGGTACAGGGTGCACCAAATACGAGAGATGCACAATCGAACAAGAGATTGGGAAGCACAGGGGCCAAAAATTCTCCCCAAACCTAGCTTTGATACTGTGGTAAATCATCGAATTCAAAACCACTTCAGAATGAATGGGGATGCTTATTAAGAATTTATACCAATTTTAAAGACTTCATTTTATTGGTGTGAGATAAGTCCCAACAGTTTTTAATAGGGGTAAGCGTTGGGTTGGGTAACAAGTAGTCTGGTTGTGCCCAACCCGGTATTTTTTGTTCTAAGTCTTCGACCCAACTAATAAACCTATTTTTGGGAAACATTTGAAAGAAATTGAAGGGAGAAAAAGTTGTGATTTCCTTGGCTCTCAATTAGGGTTTCCTAGAACCCTTTCTCCAATTCTTGCTCTTTTCTTGAAATTTCTTCACTAAGACAACCTAAAACACATATGGACTTCAAAATTACTTCATGTTGAACATACCCTCCAATTTTTAGCTCAATTGGCCTTAATCTTCAACACTAATTGAAATTAGAATTAGAAAAGCTTACATTTGTTCTTCTAGGCCCTTAAACCTTGAAATTCTTGTTCTATTCTTGCTATTTTCCTTGTTTTCTTTTTCTCCTTTCTTTTCTTCTTCCTTTTTTCCTTTCCTTTCTACCTTTCTTCCTCTTTTCCCCTTTGGTTTTTTGTTTTTAACTTGCCTTGGCCGAATGGTTCCATAGGCTGTCCAATTTTTGTTTTATAATTTCTTCTCCCTCCAACCTTCTTTTCCTTGGCCAATCACCTTTCTTCTCTTGGTCCAAATTAATAATTAAGTTCTAAGCTAACTTTAACCTTAATTCAAACCTTTGGGGCCCACTTAATTAATTAAATTAACACCTAAGTATACAACTAATCAACATATGCTTAATTGGAACAACCTAGAACACTTTGGAACTTCCTAGGCCTTTCAAGGCCATTCGGCCACCATGGCTTTCTCCCAACCAATTTGGCCATCTTCCACCTCCTTTGACTTGTCAACACCTCCCTCCAAATGACCATTTTATCCCCCAACAATTTAATTAATCCACTTTAAGTCCTTAGGTCAAAATTAGGTTGAAAAGTCAACAATTTGGGCTAGTTTCTCACCATTGGCCGAATACCCCTCCAAATTCTCTCTAATTCATATATTAAATTCTAATTATCATGCTAAGCCTCTAGAATACATTAATCTTCATAAATTGGAGCCAAAACCCTAGCATTTTCAAGTTAAAAATCACCAAAAATTCACTTTACAACACATTAAACTCAACTTAACCAATTAGGGTTTCCAAACCCCTAAATATGAATTAATGTTCTCTAAATTTGTTTTAGGGTTTTATGATGTTTAAGCATTGTCTTCTTTGAGCTAAGTTTAAGTTCTAAGAAAGTTCTTTAGCTTAGAGTTCAAGTTGAGTTCAAAACATATCAAAGGTTCCAAGTATATGTACTTAGAAAGTTGAAGGTATTACATTAACCCTTAGAAACTAATCTTCCAACCACTTAACCTGATTTAGGCAATTAGGAATTTTAAATTTCTAAACCTTAGACCAATGTTAACTTAATTTACTTGGAATTTCAAAAAAATGCTCTTGCTTTCTTTTTCTTTAAAAGAAACCTATTTTTAATACTTATTTCATGATTTAGGACACATAATCATCTCCAAGGTATTTCAAAAATCATAACTCATGTTCAATCAAAAGTCTCGGGTATTACAATTGTACTCAAGGTAATTCATGGTATCATCGTATTTTAGTTGATCATATCAAAACGTCTAATCCACTAACTGTATGGATCTAAGTTAATCGTCACAGAGTCCAACAAATATAATAAGTCTTGTATAACTACCACCTTCAAACATTCTCCAAACTTTGAGTTAAGACTTAAAAAAAAAAAATCACTTCTAATTTTCTCCATTATCCCTTTATCTTACAACTAAAAGTCCATAAAATGTCTACTAACCACATGAAGCCTCAATATCCATTATGCAACAATTAACTTGCCCAAGCATAATCAAATCAACCAATAAATTTTAAGTTTCACCATTTAGAAGCTAAACGTACAAGGTCTAGCTTCCACTCAACATATTAATTATCAACCAATTACAAGTATTATGAATGCAACTTAGGAACCGCTCATTCTCAAGGCTCATTTACATCTTGTACACATACCTACTCTCGTTTCTAAATTACTCATTTATGAATATGTCTCTATGCTCAACACTTTAACTAAAAAATTTACAGTACTACATTTTCTAATGAAATTAGTTTCATGGATAGAATCACATAATCTTTAATCCATATTATCATTGGGGCATACGTCCAATATTCTAATGATACTCAAAATTAATAACTAGACACCAACCCATAAAGTAAAACACCTTAATCCTCAGAAGATCATAAACCAAACAAAGTGTTGGAAAACTATCAAAAGGATAATTCTTATATACCAATTCAATACCTAATAACATTCTTCAATCAAGTGGTCAAATCATACCACTCACAATTTAGAATAAAATGAAATGACTTAGCTATCCTGAAAATATAATCGTCCTTAAGCTAAATCAACACCATAGCGGCCCTAACTAATAACAATGTAGAAATACAAAAGACATCCAAACTATAAGGAAGTTTTATCATTATAATATGTAGGTGGCAATTTAGAATCAAATAAAACATTAACTTATCTATAATTAGTTTATTCTAAAACTTAGAATAGCTAGAATTCATCCTACAAGCCAAGAAAGATAACAGATAACGTGAAGTAGGACCTTCCATTACTATTCTTGAGTAGCTCACTTCTAAAAAATTATTTCTTTATTACCAATATTCTCATCCTCGAAAATCTCAAAATCCCAAATATTTCCTCAAGGACTTCACTCAAATAATATTCAAGAATTTAAAATCAACAACTTTCTAGTATTCCTATTACCTCACTTCGTAGTCAATTCATCTTATAGAAACAAATGGCCCTGGCATTCTTATGCTTTAATACATTCTAAACTGTTCCGTCATCGTACTAACCACATCAAGGCTTCAATACTAAACCATCATAGTCATTACTAATTTAAGCATAACTAAATTCCTTCCATATGATTTCAACTATATTAGTTTTCACTGTTATCCAATCAGTATATGTTAGTAGACCATTTAAATTTTCTTATATCTCTTCAGAATATTGAGATTAACCCTTCCTCCAGGTAAAATGACCATCATAAAATTTTAACAACCTACGTCTCAACCCATACGGTGCCTTTACTATCATTATCCCATAAATTCCTAATTTTTTCCAAATTACTCAAATCAACAAGTCCATAAATCAAAAGGTATCCTTAGTAGAATAGTGGCAGTAACCTGTCAAATCCATAAAACTTAAATATTAAAACACAATCTTAGATGTACTCAACTAATGCACTAAACTATTTTGAGGATCCTTATAATTCTCTAACCACATGTCACCTAGCTCCAAACTTTATCTCAGACCAATTGAATCCATACCATTTATTCTTAATGCCAAACATTTTAATCCGATTGTCAAAATTCAATAAGCAACACGCCCTCTTAATTACTGCTTAATCTGACAACTTTAGCTTTACTTAAAACTTCAAACCTTTTACCATTCATCTTAACATGAATTACAAATGTCTCAACATCCAATGGTATATTAAATAATATCATAACTTCCAATCACTTGAATAAATTCTGAGTTTCTAAAACCTAGTTGATGCCATAAGGTATGGCTTAACAAAAAAATATAAGAACCACTTAGCACAAAATCTATGAAAATCTATCTAACTCTTGGGAGACTAATCCCTCTTATTTCCAAAAATCACTTCTAACATCTGCACATCACCTTCAAAAACAAAATTGAAATACCTCCTTACTCAATCTCTAACTGACCACCTGAACCCGAATTTCTCTCAAAACACTTAATATCATTACAAAGAAAAATCTCCTTATGACAAATCTGAACTAGAGTATTACTAGATAACCATCTCTATTCCATTGCGATAATCAATCACTACTTATTGAATTGGTAACTTATCAAATTTTAATTCTCTACCATGGATATTTCTACTTCAAAATCATTCCATAATCACACATTTCTCAACAATAAGATGTAATCTCAACAATCCCTGAGTCACAACCTTAAACTCTCTAAGTCTTTTGAACTTTAACTTACAAATTTTTTTATTATATCCACAATCACTTCTAACTATCTTTCTCACTACCAGAACTGCTATTAAAATCTCTCAAGCATTATACTTAGCCTCAAAGAAACACTAGTGATTTCACCATTTACACGTACATTGGCTTTGTTTATCATCTGCTAGAGATGTTTCCTAAATTTTTGTGTCTCCAAACAACAAGATCGATGTTCTAGTAATCATTCTTACTTTTAACCATTCTCACCACAAATTATACCACCAGATGTCAATAACTCGTCCTAAGATAACTAAATGTTAGTTATATCACGTATCCATGCAACATGCGATGCTAGACTCCCACTTTCCCTAAATATTCTAACCTAGGCTTTGATACCAACCTGTCACGCCCCGAATTTGGTGACTCGAGGGGTGAGTGATAATGACATACATAACATGTACTATTAGCATAATCCCCTAATCAGAGCATTACAACAACCCAGTAGTGAGCACTTAACATAAAGTAAGATAATATTAATCAAGCCTTAGCTGTTGCTAGGCCAATTACTTTAATATATTCCCATAATTAATACATCACTTAAGCCTTGTAGCCTTTACATCCCAATGAATAATTCTCTCTCTTAGTTCAATGGCATTACAATTCTAAATAAAAATTGAACTAAAATAAGCTAAAATGTTGCTAAGTCTAGTTGACTCATGCATATGCACTGCTAATCCATCCTAAGTGCCCACCTAGTTATCTGAGTCTGCACCTGCAATAACATATGTGGGGACGTGGGTACTGGTCCTCTTGTTCTCATGACGTATAATACTGACATATATGATATGTAAACTAATATGCATGATTGTCATCATATATATATTTATATTAAAAATTTCTGTGGTTTATAACATATGCACTGTCTTTTATGGGCCAATACCGAACAAAAACGATACTAATCGAATATCATGTTGTAAGCTACTAACTCACCAGCATAAGTATCAAACCCTGTGCAGGTTTCCGGACTTTCAACCCAAGGATATTCTCATGACCGTTCCTATTTTCCGTACCCCACCATATTCCTCGATATATCACCAATTATTTCATCTCATTTAGTTGCCATTAGCATGCATTCAACATATCATGCTATCAATAGCACATTGCCACATTTCAAGTTTCTAATAAACTTATCATATTTCAATCTTTCTATTCTTTTAAATCAAAGTCTCATTCATTCATCATCATTTACTTTCCAACAATGCATAGCCACATTCCCATTTATGATAAAACTCATTATATTTCCATCTTTCCATATTACTTATTTAGCATTCATTTATAATCACCTACAACAAGAATCCAACATTATAATTCATGCAACCTTAAATCACAAAATAAACAACACTTGATATCATTATATAGTATTAAACACTTTATTAAGAACATAAGAACAAACATGATAAATAAATTTAATGCCATGCAAAAATATAGTACTAAACCCTTGGTATACCCTTAGTAAAATGTTTAAATAAAACTAAGTCCAAAGTCTGAACTGGGCTCAGTGGGCACCCAACTGTATCATGTGATGTGCGCCCAAGGATAGACCCCTAGTGCACTCAAGGTGGCGGGCGCCCAACTAATTCTCAATCCGTGTGCCTATAGCTTTGGTCTAAGCACAAGTTTCATGCTTTATTTTTGGGTTTCTCAGTTTTTATCACTTATAACTTCAAATTTGCTTAGTTTGGGACCAAATTCTTAATGTTTCTTTATTCTAATCTTAGCACAAGACTTACGGGTCTCTAATGAAGCAAACCAGTTGAACTTTCATCAATAATAAGCCATTTTACGGATTGGTGTTTCACTCATTCCTTATAAACCTATACATACATATATATGTGTACAAAACTTTCGATTTCTTCCACAGATTACCTCTAAAACATACAATGGTTACACTATCGTCATCCTAATCCTTACTACATATCATATATGTAAGAATGATGCACTAAATCCCTACCTTAAGCCTTGAACAAAAAGAATAAGAACATGGTGAGTTCTCAATTTTCAAGCCTCCGACTTTGAATGATCCAATCTTTCTACTCTTTCATCTAAACCACAAACAAATCATATAGATAGATTCCTTGAGTGCTTAATTGTATTATTACAAAGTTAATTTAAATTTGCTTCAAGTTGAAACCATATACCAATCTTAGACTTCTTCGGTTTCATTCCCAGTTCTTCTTCCTCTCCTGGGTTCCTTTTCCATCACCAAATTCTCTCTCTTTCCTCTCTCATACATACATATATGCAAATTATCTTAGTCTCCTAGTATTCAACAAAAGCATAAGCCCTCACCATCCCCCTATCTTGACCATAGGCCCCCTAGAGTAACTCCTATCTGCATAAACCATAACACCCCATTACCTATCACATCTACTACAGGTGCAGGAGCCCAAGAAGGTCCCTACCTGTGCGCCCATGATGGCTGGTGCCCACCTAAGAGTGGATGTCACTCCCCAGATCCGAGGACCCGAGGAGTAAGTGATAATCATATAAAACCATGAATAATCTGAGTAAATATATCAGAGTAACAAAACATCCATGCATTGGACCCATAAAAATAATAATACAACTAATATTTAAAATTATTTACAAAATTCAGCCTCATGGCCATTACATGTCTATATTACTACTAAGTAATAATCTCTACAATTTTTTCTTTACAAAATTTATAAATACACAACTACATGATATACTTCTCCTTCAGACTTCAGCTAGTCTTCCTAAGTGAGTCTTGCATGGCATCTGTAAGGACGTGAGTATGGACGGCGTGTGCTCATGCTACTCCACAATAATATATATACATATGGTGCATGATAATATACAATTTAAATGAGTAAAACATGACCAGATTAATGAACTATAATATAAAATAGTTTTCATCATATAATCGTTTATGAAATTTACAATACGACACATAACCAATCATAATGAAATCCAACATGTATAAAATATTCAGTCACCAAAGATTTAATTCCAATAATCATTCACATTCCATAGATTTCACAAACATTACTTTATTTCCCAGCTACCTCC
>JAVXUM010000013.1:12148471-12160917 GCA_035590655.1 Pouteria glomerata | reverse complement strand
GTCATATAAACATCAGTTCGAAACAACTTTCTATATAAATATATATATATATATATAGGTAATTTAGAAATACATGTTCATGGGTTAAAAACCAAACTATTCAGGCTTATTATTTAAGTAGGATTATACACATTTACATTGCCCATTGAGCATGCTCTTGGACAGACAAATAAACTATATTATATATAAAATTATTTTATGCGGGCCATGCTTGGGTAAGCCCGGCCCAGCTCGATTTATTTTAAAATAAATATAATATATATTTTTTTAATATAGTACAATAATTTTTACATATAATATTTTATAAAAAAAAATTATTTTTATGTATTATTTTTTTTTTATTTAATCTCTGGGTAAATTTTTTATATCCGGGTTGGGCTAGAAACTTTTTGAAGATCCAGAGCACCGGGTCTGCCGGCCCTAGACAGACTAAAACTTTCGTACTTTTATTCATGACCTACCCTAGCCCAACTTTAACCGTCTCAAGACTAATGTTAATGGGGATTTGGGAGGTGACATCACTTGTCGATGTCGTAATTCAAAGTTGTTAGATTAAAATTCAACAATTCAAATACAACCACATTTTTTTTCTGATTAAAAACATGTCAATGTATTTAAATCGTTGAGTTTTAGCATAATGACTCGAGAGATGTAGTGTCCCTAAGTTGATGCCCTTTTTGATGTCAGCCTTGCTTTTAATATTATGGTCAATGCTAGCTAAACAACTAACATTAACGATTCGTTTACAAGGAAAAAAACCGTGACTACGAGGATCAATTATTTTGATTACAGGCTTTGCAGAAGCAAGGAAAGCATGTTGTGGAACTGGGTTACTGGAGACCTCGATATTGTGCAATGCCAAGTCCCCCGGAACCTGTGCAAATGCATCAGAATACGTCTTCTGGGATGGTTACCATCCAACAGAAGCTACAAACAAGATCTTATCAGATGATTTGCTCACCAGCGGCATCGCCCTCATCTCCTAATCATTCAACTCCTAAATAAATCGCACTCCCACCAATTCCCTTATTTGAGTCTGCTTCTCGTGTTCTTCAGACCAAGTTTGGCTGGCCTTAATTATGTCATTGTCATCTTTTCCTTTGTAGGACTTCAATTCAATAATTAAAAAAGTGTAGAAACGGCTGTTGTGTGAGATTTGTTGGTAAGTAATTTGGGGATTCTTGGGATCATACTTTCAATATATATACATACGCTTCATTTGTTAAACTCATTTTAGGCTGCAGTTTGAGATGGCTTCTTGCTTTCATTTCTATTTTCTTTGTAACAATGTAAATTGCACTGAAAATATTTAGCAAAATTCCTAAAATCTTCATATTTATATATATATATAAACTGTAATTTCAAGCAAATATTAAAAACTTAAATCCTAGGCATGTTTGTTAATATTTCTTATGGAATTGCCCATTAACAGTTAGAACCGAACACACAGATGCAATTAAATTACAATGCGTGCAACATAATAGAAAAAAAAAATACATATTTAATCTGATTCGACACTAACTTGCCTATATTTAGGAACGAAAGAGAATAAATTTCATTATCACTTTGAAAGAATACTAACTCGAAACTCTTCTCCCTATAACCCCTAATCTATGAGAACAACTCCGTACTCAATATAAAAACATCTCTACGAGATAAATTCTCTCTCTATGAAATAAATCCTAATGGGAAACCCTCTCCATGATACATACCCTCAAGGGAAATCATAGGCCAAAGCCAATAGTATATTTTTACCCAGATACATATAAATATAAACTATCCTAATCTTTATAGAATTGCATAATACAAGACATAAATTGTGAAAAATCATCTCTATATCTGTGCTAATATACAAAGGCAACCATAAGATTCAGAGATATTCAATTGAACGATTTAGTGAACCCAGTTTTGTTCCTATGTTACAATTATTTATATAACAAAAATTTTTACAAAATTACCTTACTGAAACACACTCCTACAATTATCGAAAAATATCCCACACGTTATATACATCGAAAGTGACTCTGGATAAGACTCCTACAGTCAATTAAAAAAAATAAAAATAAAATTCCGACGTTGTACACATCAAATGACTCAGACAGTTATATATAAATACATATATATATATATATATACAAACCTCCACACATCCAACAGATTTGTGTATATTTTTAAAAGGATTAGTTGATAAAAAATTTTAAACATTAACTTTATGCAACTAATTAATAACAACTAATTTTTCTTTTTTTTTCTTTTTTTAATCACACACGCAGTGTGAGTCCAATTCTAATTAAAATAAAACCATCGTATAATCTTTATATATGCCTTAATTACATTACTGCATCATAGCGGACCCCATAAAAGAGCCGTCCATTTATGCAAAGGATAGCAAAAGATGATCTTTAATATCAGCACGTAAGCATTCAAGCTGAATACATTTCATTTCTACAACCCCCGGTTGACTTTCCTAACAATCCTTTCACAAAAACAATGGTTTTGGCCGGTCAAAAGCCCTACATCTACCCCCTTCTTAGTCCCACATTCTCACAACGAAATCCTTTGCATTCAACCAAGCATACTCTTCTTAATGGAATGCTCATTATCGCTATTGGATTGAGAATTTAGTGAGGGAAAAGAAAAAAGGAGGGAATGAGAATAAATGACAAATGATGAAAAGAGAGAGAAATATTAAATCACAAATTCATATTATTATTTGATTGTATTAAAAAAAGAACATAAAAATTTGTTCATCAATAAATTAGTTTTCTAGTATAATTATTTTGAATTTATCAAATTACATGCGTTTTCCCTACCACTGCCTACCTACTACAAACTGAACAACAGTAATAATTTGGAATCCCCCTACCCTCTCCTTTTACCTTTAACAAACCGCCGATACGAGTACACCCATAAAGATTCATTCAACAATCTCTCAGTTTGGCCATCTTCCTGTGAATACCAGGCCACACTGTTGCTTCAACTATGACAACTCCATGACTAGAGTAATTCAAAACTGAAATGAGCAAGGAAGGGCTTCTCGCGATTTCATCCTTTTTGACTTTGTACAACCACCCATTTGAGTCTGACGAGATAATGATTTCTTCTGCGAGAACTACCTTCTTTTATGCTCTGGAAAGCAAAATACTTAAAAGAGAGCAAACCAATTAACTTGGTGGCAACACATCCATAAAGCAGAATCAACGTAAGAATCTAACAAACGATCATTCAGACGCTTCCAACAATAGTTCTGATTCATTTGTCACAGGATCATAGGTGCACTAGCAAACCAACAACGTAACGAAATGGTTAGGAACAACCACTTGGACCCTTTCAATAACTAAAGCCACTAAAAATAACCATAACGCACAGTTTAGATTGGCATGTATGGTTGACCATTTATTATTATGGCATCAGGACGTATAAGTTTGCCATGTACCAGATTAGTTATGTTCATGCTCTCACACACTTTGATTGACTTCTTCGAGGGAGCCAGTCCTCCAAATGTAAAAAACGAGATTTTGGTGTCAAAATGTATATTGACATTTTCATTTACCAGCGAAATAAATACTAAATGAAAAAATAGGAACTGAAACTCAGCCTACAAGCTCAGACACACGAGCACAAGACCTCCTAATGCTCCACTAAGAGCTAACACTCACAACATAAAAGAATTAAATAACTACTCCTAAATAACTGCTCCTACAGACCACGACATGGACTCACAAGGATAAATACTGAAATTAAACAACTACAACGACAACTAGGTTTGGGCTTTTGAGCCCAGCCCTTATCCATCTTCCACAACAGCCCACACAAGCTGTCCCTGGCCAAGCCAGTGTGTGCGACACATAGCAAAGTTTGCTTTGGGAATCATACTTGTGAGCCATAATCATAGAGTAGCAATGCGCCTAGCACAAGTCTATCAACACATGACCAAGCATCATCTTTCAAATCATCTGCCAAGCATCCATACCCCATTGTGATATGATTGGCGCAAGCCCACCAATAAGCCTTGCATTTATTAGAGAAAGATAAATTCAAAGAGACCCTAATCCAACACCACATGTAAGGCATAATGGATAACCAAAGTATGGGACAACCATACTTCCCACAAGCATTTGCGTAGTAAGGCTTAATAATAGAAACAAACGTAAGCTGCAAGCACAATGCCACGTGAGGCACACGACATGTCTGTTCATACAATAGCTCACTCCGTTCTAAGTGCATTTTTTGATATGGCATGGTTGTGAGATATTCCACACACACACACACCAAAAAAAAAAGGCTAACACCATTTGTACACCCAATGTAAGCCCTCGTGCCACCATCCAATTTTGCCCCTACTCGGAATACTAATGCAACCTAAAAGAGTGCTGGTAGCTGGCTCTTGTATCACCTAACTAAGGGAAATCAGTGCAAGCACACAGCAACTACCACAGGAAGATAGATGCAACACCTAGACCCCTTATACTAAACATTTTTAGACATGCCATAGGAAAACATCTCTTTAACTTGAAGAGTCATAATGCATCCAAAACATTTCACAGGTATCTTGGGGTGGCAAATGAGCAGATTGGGCTAAGAATATTTTTCGCCCATTGGGCCAAAGTTTAATTCCAAGGCCTGCAAATTTATTTTAAGAAATAAAAAATAAACTACATAGAAAATAAATAAATATTTTTTAAAAATTTTTTGACATAAAAACTTACTTTTAAAAAAAATAAAAATAAAATAATATATAAATACAAAATATATATATATATAAAATGTTTTAAATATTTTGGAACGGTCTAGATTGTGCCTACAAACTCAACCCTAAGCCTGAAAAAAATAAAGCTACTGGAGAATATATAAAGATATATGTATATCTAAAATAGGAGATATTGTATTCATTGAAATCTTTATAACTGAGGGATTTAATTAGGATAGATTAGGATAATTATTTTTCCTTTTCTATTTAGGGCATCTTGTGAATATAAAGGTAGTGCTATAATCACTTTTGATATATGAAAAAGAAATTTTTTCTTCTTCTACTTTCAACATGGTATCAAAGCTTTAAACTTTCTAGGATTTTTTTTTCTTTTTTCTTTTTCTCTGCTTGGACGTCATTGTTGAGCATAGTGCTGTCTATTTAGCCTTTATTACCGGACATTTTCTATCCTTTGGTTCAGCCTTAATTACTGTCAGATTCAAAGCCTCTAGAAGCATCGCTGATAGAAGTTCATAGTCAATCGCGCAATTCGTCGAAGTCGATTGAGTTCATCGCCAATCGATTGGGCCTTCATTGTGGCCGATCATCGATTTGTGTGGAATCGACGATACCGATCGATTAGTTCTTCGTTGTTGCTGATCGTCGACTTGTGTGGGATCGACGTCGTCGAAGCCCTAGCCACCACTAGTTGTCGTCATCATCATCGACCGACCCTAGTCATTTACCATTGTCAATCAGAGCTATCCTATGTAGTAGTTGTGATTGTATATCTCTCTTTATTGACAATCGGAACCCTTCATTGACGGTAGGCAATTTACAAGTCTTCCAATCACGACCTCCAGCTGGTCAATCATCACTTTTGATTGTTTCAGTTGGTCGTTCCTATGTCTCTAGTTATGCTTCTCTTCGGTTGACAGTATCTACCAATCACCATATCGAAGATAAATGAGACATCTTCCTACACCACTATAGCTCAACGTGAGGAATTACCAAACAGTCAGTTTGCTGGAGAGTTACAAAATATACAGGCTGTATATCGTCTTAATGGAAAAAATTATTTGAAACGGTCTCAACTGGTTCGAACTTTTCTTAAGGGAAAAGGAAAAATCAGTCACCTCTAAGAAACAAGGCCTATTGAAGGAGATCTAAATTTTGCAAAATGGGATGAAGAGGACTCCATGATCATGGCGTGGTTATGGAATTCAATGTTACTAGAAATTAGTGATACCTGCATGTTCCTGCCGACTGCAAAAGATATTTGGGATTCAATCAAACATACTTACTCTAAAGTTTGGGATGCTGCTCAAGTATATGATCTAAAAATCAAGACAACCTCCAACAAGCAAGGAAGCAAATCTGTTACAAAGTATGCAAATTACCTTAAAGGACTCTGGCAGGAGTTAGACCATTACCGGTGCATAGAGATGAAGTGTGCTGAGGATGCAGCAACATTGAAAATGTTTATTGAAAAAGACTGGGTATATAAATTTTTGGCTGGCCTTAACACTAAATTCGATCAGGTTAGGGTTCAAAGTTTAGGCAAAGAAGAAGTGCCTTCTCTAAATGAAGTTGTTTCTATTATTCTGGAACAAGAGAGTAGGTGAGGAGTAACGCTTCAACCCCAAATTACTGATAGCTCGGCCATGCTGACTAATGGATTAAACAGCTAAGGGCAGCAATCAAACAATGAGAATGGGAATGCTAAATTGTCCAAGACAATGAGTGGTGACAGCCTTGACAACTGTCAAGACAGCCTGTGGTGTACTTATTGTAAGAAAGCGGGGCATACCAAGGAGAAATGCTGGAAGCTACATGGAAAGTCCTCTACATTAAGCAAAGATTGGGGATACAAAGGTGGCAAACAAGGAAATAAGGGATAGGGGCAAGCAAACCTAACAACCACTCAACAAGAAGATAAAAAGGATCAAGGAAAAAAGAAACTCAACTTAGGAGATATTGAAAAGCTACAAGACCTATTGGTAACCCTTAAAAGCTCTAAATCTCTAGGTACCTATTCATTAGCACATTCAGGTAAATTTCCACTTTCACATGGTTTAAAGGCTTTAGATAGTTCATTTATGAATTCTTAGATTATTGACTCAGGAGTAACAAACCATATGACACATTCTTCCCATGAATTTAGTACCTATAACCCTTATCCTAGCAATGGAAAAATAGCTACTGCAGATGATTCATTAACAACTGTAGTAGGTGTTGAAGATGTCAAGATTAGTCCCTCTTTTATTCTTAAGAATACACCCCATGTTTCAAAACTATCCATTAATCTTGTGTCTAGAAATAAACTCTTCCATGACTTAAGATTGCAAAATAACCTTCTTTCCCACTAATTGTGTATTCCAGGACCAAGGTTCGGGGACGATGATGGGACATACTAAGGAGAAGAATGGATTGTACTACCTTAAAGTACCTGAAAACCTTAGTGTTAGAAAGTTCCAATCACCCCTATCATTTCTTTTCAAGCATTCTCATGCCAATAAAGATCAAATATAGCTTTACCATCGAAGACTTGGACATCCTTCCTTTGGAGTTCTCAAACTTATGTTTCCTTCATTGTTTAAAGGGCAAGATAATGTAAATTGTCATTGTGATGTTTGTAAACTCGCAAAACATAGACGTGTAAGTTTTCCAATCAATAATAAAAGAAGCCATATCCAATCAATAATAAAAGAAGCCATATTCCTTTTGCATTGATACATAGTGACATATGGGGCCATCCACTGTTCCAAATATTTCTAGTGCTAAACGGTTTCTCTTTCATTGATGATTGCACTAGAGTCACCTGGATTTTCTTACTGAAATCTAAATCTGATGTCATTAGTGTCTTTTCCAATTTTCATAACATGATCAAAACTCAGTCTGGGGCTCAAATCAAAAAGTTTCGTTCAAACAATGCCAGGGATTATTTCAATCAAATTTTGTCACCACATTTCCTAAGGGAAGGGATCATTCATGAATCCTCTTATGTTAATACCCCAAAACAAAATGGAGTAGCAGAAAAGAAAAAATGGTCACTTACTTGCCACAACCCGAGCATTTTTGTTCCAAAATAATGTGCCCAAACATTATTGGGGGGAAGCCGTCCTTAGAGCCACATCTATTATACAAATCAGTTCAGCTAATTTGACATGTGTGTATGTGTCAAAGATCAAATGGGGGCGAACGAACGGCAAAGATGGCCCACGTGCCTTTAGGCACAGGGCAGAACTAGTATCTCATAAATTGATTTCCATCAAGAGTTTTGGGTTTCAAAAGTCCTATGGAAACGCACTCTCAGTTTTACCCCAATCTTCATTCTACAAATCATCTTATGCTTAAATTTTTGGTTATGTGTCGTTTGTTCATATTCATAGTCAAAATAGGAGGAAATTGGACCCCAGAGTGATAAAGTGTGTTTTTGTGGGGTATTCTTCAACAAAAAAGAGGTACAAATGCTATAATCCTCCTACCAAAACCTTTGTTGAACATGAGTCCTACTTTCCTCCACCTTATCTCCAAGGGGAGACAATATTGTTGGAAGATAAAGACAAAACTTTTTCCTTCTTGACTTGCCTTTATCTTCTCCAAAGCAATCCAAGCCAGTATCTTCTCAGAACCAATCTCCTTGTCAAGATAAACCTCAACCCATGACTAGAGGTGACGACACTGTTAATGACCCATGGTTCTCTCAGGTATATTCGAGGAGGAAGAATCTAATTTCTAAACCAGTGCAAGTATAAGAATCAAACTCTTAACTCTGAAAATTAGGTAACAGTTTCTAGTCCTTCAGTTTCTAGTCCTTTACTTGCTGAACCTATATCTAACATTGATTTGCCTATTGCTATTAGGAAAGGAATTAGGGAATGTACTAAAAATCTATTATATCTACTCTAACATTGTGTCCTTTGAAAAATGTTCATCACCTCATAGGAGCTTTCTTATGAGTTTAAACACTGTGTCTATTTCCACCACACCATCTGAGGCTTTAGCCAATGAACACTAGAAAATGTTATGAATGTTGAAATGCAGGCTTTAGAAAAAAAAAATAAAATAAAATAAAAAAAAAAAATAAAAAATAAAACCAAACTTGGGGGTAGTGTACTTACATGAAGGAAAAAGGCAAGTAGGATGCAAGTGGGTTTTCACAATAAAATACAATGCAAATGGCACACTTGAGAGGTATAAAGAAAGACTAGTGACTAAGGGATATACTCAAATTTATGGGATAGACTATCAAGAAACATTTGCTCCTGTTGCTAAGATGAACACAGTCAGAATTTTGTTGTCCTTAGCTGCTAACTATGATTGGCACTGGCAACAATTTGATGCGAAAAATGTTTTTTTTCTTTTTTTTGCATGGGAATCTAGAGGAAGAAATCCACACAGAAATTCCACTTGGCTTTCATGAGAATCTGGCACCTAATAAGGTGTGCAGGCTTAAAAAAGCATTGTATGCACTAAAGCAGTCTCCAAGAGCTTGGTTTAGAAGATTCACCAAAGCAATGTTAGCTATGAGATATAAACAAAGCCAAGGAGACCATACACTCTTCATCAAGCACTACGACTCAAGGGAAGTTACAATTTTGCTAGTATATGCTGATGATATAATATTGACAGGAAATGACGAAAAGGAAAGACAGAATCTGAAACAAAGTCTAGCAAAAGAGTTTAAAATTAAAGACCTAAGAAGATTGAAATACTTTCTGAGAATTGAAGTAGCACACTCAACATAGGAAATCTTTATCTCTCAACAGAAGTATATTGTTGGCCTTTTGAAAAATACAGGAAAGTTAGCATGCAAACCAGCAAATACACCAGCCGATTCCAACCACAAACTTGGAGAGGCATAAAGAGATGTTGTTGCGAGTGTAGTAAGCCAATTCATGCATAACCCTAAAGAAGTTCACTTGCAGGCAGTTTATAGGATATTGCACTACCTTAAAGGAACTCCGGGAAAAGGTATTTTGTTTCGGAAGAATGCTAAACTTATACTTGAAGCATACACAAATGCCAATTATGTCGGGTCAGTAACTGACAGAAGATCTACCACTGGGTATTGTACTTTTCTTGGTGGAAATCTAATTACATGCAGGAGCAAGAAACAAAATGTGGTGACAAGGTCAAGTGCTGAATCAAAATTTCGATCAATGGCACAAGGTTTTGTGAATTGCTATGGTTGAAGATTATATTGGAAGATTTAAAGATTAAGTGGGAGGGTCCCATGAGACTTTACTGTGATAACAAATCTGCAATCAGTATTGCACATAATCCAATGCATCATGACAGAACCAAACACATCGAGGTGGACAGGCACTTCATCAAAGAAGAACAAGACAGTAGTCTGATTTGTACACCTTATATGTCCACTAACTCTCATCTAGCAGATTACTTACTAAGGGTTTGAGTAGCCCCATGTTTCAAATAATTGTTACCAAGCTGGGAATGGATAATATTTATTTACCAGCTTGAGGGGAAGTGTTGGAAGATATATGAAGATATATGTATTTCTAAAATAAGAGATAACTACATTCATTGAAATTCCTTTAATTGAGGGATTTAATTAGGATAGATTAGCATAATTATTTTTCCTTTTCTGTTTAGGGCATCTTGTATATATATATAGGTAGTGTTGTAATCCCTTTAGATATATAAAAAAAAAAGAAATTCTTCTTCTTCTACTTTTAACAAAAGCAGCCTTGGGCGGGTCAGGCGTAAAATGTCCAACACTATAGAGATTTGATTCTCAATCTGTCAAATGCTATGGACTCGTTAAGACATACAGCAAACTATAAAAAAGGCAAAAATAATTATATGCAACCACTCGTCTCGACAGTAATGAATCACAAACGAGACTCTCAATCAAAGACGTAGCTCATGACACTGCCGTGCCATTTAGGATTTTAATGAGCTACAAGGTTCTACCGATAGCTGTGTGAGCTTCAATTTAGCCTTGTTGACAGGTGTCTCATAGCCAAAGGAATATAGGATGGAGCTTAGGGTAACAGAGGGTAAATTTCAAACAATCAATTACAAATATATATTTAGTGTCAACACAATGATAATTGGTCGGGCTAAAAATGGTTGTTGCAAAAAAAAAAATAATAATAATAATAATTCTAGAAGACATGCATCCCAATTTATGAGTGGCAATAAGAGTAAGAGAGAAGCTTACTCAATATATTTGCGACAAGATTGCAACAATCTGTCAACAGTCTCATCACTTGCATGATTATCCACCATGACATTGCTCTCCTTAATAGAATCCTTCGAGGCAGTCCATTCACTTGAAATACTAAGAATTTTTCTCAACTATTGCAGAGGTAAAGAAAAACAGGAATGAAAGTGAATGGTGTGAAAAAAAAATACAGAACCCCAAGGAAGTGCATATACAACCAAACTAAACAGTATTGCAACTGGGTAAAGTTCAACCAACTCATATGAAAGGATACTGCTGTGGTTCTAGAGCTTGTACCACCCTTGCAGTTGTCTAGCTGGTTGTCAAGGACCTCGTCTTCAATCCGCTCTAAGTTGCTTATGAAAACCAAAACGAATTGATGGAGTGTTGATAAGCATATCTCACCCTCTTGAACTTGAACCAATAACCTTGCAATAATACTCCAAAGTGCACTTCTCGCTTCTATGTCATCCGAAGCAAAAGGGAATACATCAAACAGACCCTGTAAGAAAGACAAATCTGGATGGATCTGAATGTCACTGCTTATTCTCATATAATTTGCATCATAACAACACCAAGAGAAAATGGCACAACTATTGCCACAGATTTTATTGATAAGAACACTTTACCCTGTGATAGCTCTAATGCTAGATCAGCAGCATCAGTCAGTATATTGGCAATTAAAACAGCAGCAGTAACACAAGAGTTGGCAACCTGCAGAGAAAAATCCCATCCTTAGGTGTTTCCACAGATTGAATGGTATTTTTTCTTAAACTCGATAGATTTGAACTTAAAACACTAGATTCATAGAGTTGCTTTGTGACCAAATATTCTGTTTTGCTCCCTGCTTTCCACACTCCCTGATTGCTAATTGAATTGAACTCTAAAAAATAGTTCCATTATCTGTTACTCTCACACATACAAAACATACAAATATATGGGAGTGGTTGGATGGCAAAAAAGTATTAGAAAAGTACAAAAAGTTGATGTAAAAAAGTTATGTGACGAAGTTTGATTGAAGTAAGTTGGTAACTTTTTGTAACTTTTGGTAAAGTTCAGTAAACTAAACACCCCTATATATGCATACACGTGCATACCAAATCCACAGTATTTGGTCAATCAAACAAGATATACAATTAAATTATCAATTGTACAAATCCATAACCAAATTATCAGACAAACCACAACTTTGATGTTAAACCCAAATAGTATACCTCACTTTGAATCCATAATCAAACCACCAATTCACCATTGTGCTTGCCGCCATCAAATTACCAGCAAAACATTTGCCAACCAGCAATCTTAATCAACAAAAGCATGCAAGTGATGCTTGGGAAAGAGATCAAAGGAGTTGTTTTAGGGAGATTGACCGATTGTTAACAATGGTGATTGGTCGACTAACGTGGTTGGTATCTACAAAGAAAGAAAATTAATAGAAAGAGAAGTGGTGATAATGAGAGTGTCATAATTATTTATGTGTAGGTGGATGTGTGTGTGTGTGTGTTTTGTTTTTATTTTTATTTTTATTTTTTTTGGGGGGGGGGGGGGGGGGGGGCCGGGGGG
>JAVXUM010000013.1:12131440-12148371 GCA_035590655.1 Pouteria glomerata | reverse complement strand
GAGAGAGAGGAGTGTCTAAATTCTGAAAATTTTCTCTCAAGAAATTGGGGGAAAACATAATAAAAAAAATTATGAATATACAATCCAGATAAAGCATTAGTGTTTTAGATAAATTACAATTTGCATTCTTGAGCTTTCGATTAAATTCTGCTTCAAGGTTAACCTTTAAACCGTAGCAATAATGGATCCAAGGTTTTAAATTATAGCAACGTTAACTTTCCGTTAAAAAATCCCCATTAAATGGCCAAGTGTCCCGCGTGATCATTTAACAGAAGAGTTGCTAACGGAAGTTCATGGTAAGATAATCCCATTAAATGGTCCGCAAGACCCACATGGTCACCTAACGAAAAATTTGGTAACGGAAATTAACAAAGGGTTTTGCAAAAAATTAAAACCTAAGGCTCTTAACTGTTACAATTAAAAGATCAAAACTTAGAGCGCAATTTGGTCAAATCTCAGGGGTATAAAATGCAATTTACCCTAGTATTTTTTTATAAATTTCGATCCAGTGAATTTTATGAATTTTGTGATTTTTTTTGTGCAAATCTTTTACAAACTCCATGCATCTCTGGACTGTTCTTCCACAGTGAGCCCTATATTGACATATAGTGTTGCTTGGATAGCATTAAAAAAAAAAAAAAAAGAAAGAATCACTTCAAAGAAGAGAATAGTCTCCAGATTTCTCGTTCATGATCTTTACATTTCCTTCCTCTCCTTTATACATGCAATTTATTACAGTTGTAAAGAAAAAATGCAATCTCTGTATTGTAACTGAATCAACTACTTTACTGACAAGTTGTGATACATTGGACTGGGCTGAAAATTCGTGAGATGGGCTAGTTTGATGCTCCTAGTGATAAGATTGCTGAGTTGAGCCTTCCTGAGAAGTTCAATAACACTTACTCTAATCCACTGATCCTTCTAGAAGACCCTGGAGCCTTTCCATCTGCCCCTGCTTAACACCATTGAATTGGTCTCCCACTATTGATGGCACCATCATTTCGCACCTGTCGGATGCTTACAGTTGTCTGCTCCAGTCCATGGAGCTAACCAGAGTTGTATCTTCATCTCTTGTCTTGGTCCACTCCCATCGATCTGAACCATTGCTTCTAACCTAGACGTAGGGCTGAATTAAGTCAGTCTCAAGTATAATCTAGACTCTTGAATTTTCTTGAAGCCTCCAGAGATACGAGGGTTGATGACGAATGCATCATAGCTGTCTATCTCCAAGTAAGATTAATGACCCAATTCACTTTCGTAACCCTAGCTATAAAACCTCTTTCTTCACCAGAAAACTCTCGTGTACATTCTCTCTTCACCTTCACTCTCTGTTTTCATATCTACCTCTTCTCGTCCTCTAGTTACTTACTCTCCAGTGAATGCTCCTGTCAAGCTACCTACTAAACCTCTGATTGAACTGCTGAGTACTGGAGCTCCAAGGTTGCCTTTGAATCCATTTCAACCATTTAACAATCTCATAGGCCTTTCACATTTACAATCCACCATCCTATTTTCTAGAAGGAAGTTTGGCTCATAGGTTTGGGGGCCATCAGAAATATTGTTGGGAAGATTTTAGTCTTTTTAGAGAGAGAATTGAGCAATGAGAATTACAGTCCCTCCCCTGCCTCAAACCTCACAAAGGCGGAAACCTTGTGCATTAGGCAACCCTTTATTTATTCTTCAAACAACAAATACACCTTTTAAAAACTGGCTCACTCCTAGAGAAGTAACACATTAAACAAAGTGGAATCATTAGAGATGTACTAGTAAAGAATGGTGGTAGGATCTAAATAGAAGGTATAAAAAGGACAAAATGTAGACCTAAAATTATATGGAACAAAATTGTGAAAAATGACCTAATTTCAAATAAACACAGAAAACATAATCCTCGACAGAAATGAACGGAAGAATAGGATTCATGTAGACTAACCCAACTAATTTGGGACTATGGACTTTTAACAAAATTTTCAAACAGAGAAGCATTACAAGGAGCAATCATGTCACGACTCTTCATCATAAACTAGCCATTCATTTTATTTAGCGGCAAGATAAGAGTGTGTGATTAATTTTATTCAATTGTTGGTCCACTAAACACCTTCAGCAAATCAATAAATAATCAACCAGGAACACAGATTAGAAACAGCACCAATATGGATGCGTAGGAAATTAGATAACTTTGCAGGCACACACACAAACATGTTTACATCCATACACAATGCATACATGGATATATCATAGATCCACAAAATTTTGCATTACACATATAGTTCCAAATGCAGCAGAGTACCTCAATTTTGTCTGGGATTTTAATCAGATCAATGAGTAGCTGAAATAGTTCCCTGTTACAACTGACTTCTTGTGAATAATCATCAGTTACAGAAAGAGCTTCAATTGCCCGAAGAATTGAATCAAGAACACAGTACCTGAAATTGCATGTTAACATTAGGAAAACGAAATAGTTATCCACTCAGATAAAAACAAATTCAGGCAGCAGGACCTAGAACAGGATATCTAACCCTTATCCAAATACCGTGGGCTACCAACTTGGCCATTGACTTGTTATAGGTAGTGGGCTGCGGAGTTGAGCACATGAGAACCATTTTTTTTTCTGTTTATGCGTGGTCTCTAACATTCTCCAGAAGCACCAAGTTTGGTCAACCGTAGGGTCGCACTAACATGAAAGTAACCAAAACTAAGAAGCACGGATACTTTTACAAGGGTGTTTTGACCATGTGGGATATGTATCAACTATTACACTCAAGATATCTGCCCACACATGTTTGTTGAGAGTGTAAAATAATATAAGTAACAAAGTTGAAAATCTCTCTAATAGTATAAATTTTTAGTTGAGATGATGAACAACAGTTTAACATAGTATCAAAGCCAGACAGCAAAGATTTTGATTTCAAATCTCATCACCAACCAAATAGTTAGTCATTATACGTGTTTTGATCTTGTCAAAGAAGTTGAATCGAACTGCTAAATGACAAGATAATGAATTTTTGACACACCTAAAAGGGCTGTCCGGTATATATACAGCGATAGAATCCTATACAATGCGGAAGGTTTAAACAAGTAAAGAAAAGAGAATAAAACCAAAATCCTATAGAATAATATTCCTTATCCTACACCCTACCATATTTACATTATCACAATCTAGCACACCCACCTCAAAGAGTGTATATATCATATGTTGCAAGTTTGTAACCAATACACTTCACTCATGCCCCCCCTCCCCCTTAAGCTTTGATAAATAAATCAATAAGTTGATCTTCGATTTTAACATGACTAATATCTTGAATAGATTTTGCAAAATTCCCTAATGAAGTGACAACCAATCTCTATGTACTTGATTCTTTCATGAAATACAGGATTGGAAGTAATATAAATAGCAGTTTGATTATCATATAATAACTCCATAGGTTATGGATGATGAACCCCTAGTTCCTCCAACATATATTGCATCATCGAATCAACTCCAATGGTATAGGCCATGACTCTATACTTAGACTCAACACTTGAACATGTTACTACTATTTGCTTTTTACTTTTTCAAGACACTAAGTTTCCTCCAACAAAAATATAGTACCCATCAATACACCTTCTAATAGACGGTGACCTAACCCAATCTACATCTATATATCCTTGGAGTAAGATGCGTCCATTCCTTGGTAGGTACAACAAATCTATGCAAAGTGCATGCTTAAAATATCTTAAGATTCGAAAAACTGCCTCTCAATGACTGGTATAACTATCAACTATCAACTAATTGAGTTTTTCAACCAACCTCTAGCACTAACTTGGATTATCTAACAGCTCCCCCTCATCAACCTATAAGCTCACACTCTAATCTATATAATAAAATAGAACGGTTTTTGAAAATATCACTCTCACAAAAAAAGATCCAACAGCTAAGAATTATTTTTTCTTCCATTCAACGATTGAAATCATTTTTATATTTTTAAATTCTCGCTCAATTCTTACTTTAGTGGACTCCACTATCATCTATCTCACAAAACGGTTTAAGCATTTTAAATTTCACTATATTTCAAGGATAGAGATTATATGCAAATCAAAACTACCAACTTCAATTATGCACAATTATGGTTTCTATAAAGTTGAATCTTGTAAATTAAAGTACCAAAATTTGCATTTTCTTTTATAATGCTTATCAAAAATTAATTGGAAAGAGAGACCAAAACATATGTAGTAGCTGTTAGGGCCTAAAATTTAGGAAAAAATAAAATAAAACCAATAAATTATCATAGTTTTTTCGATTTGAACTTTTTGTTCAAAATTTCAATTGAATAAGAAACTTAATACTAATTTTGTATAGAGTACCACAGGCACGGGTTATTGCTAATCTACCTATATTAGACAACATATCAAGTACATATTTCCTAGCAATACCATTTTGTAATTTGGAAACTTTTATACGTAGAAAATATTTTAGTAGACCCAAATCTTTTGTGCTGAATTTACTTTGAAGAAATGACTTGAGCTCAATGGTATCATGCATGTCATATCATGTAATCACAATATCATCAACATACACCAATAACCATATCCTACCCTAAGAAGAATAAAGATAGAATACTAAATGGTTAATTCCATAACGTTCTAAGCCAAACTTTGCGACAAATGACACTATAATAAATCTGCTAAATCAATCTCTAGGAGACTACTTCAAAACACACATAGACTTCTCAAGTTTACATACTAACCCAACCTTCCATTGAGCAACAAATCTAGGAGATAACTCTATAGACTTCTTCAAAAACATCATAATGAAGAAAAGCATTATTAACATCCAATTGATGAAGGGACCAATGAAATATTGCAACCAAAGAGATAAGAAAACAAACAAAACCAATTTTGGCCATAGGAGAAAATGTTTCTGAACAATCCAATGCATAAATCTGAGTATAATATTTGGCAACTAGGCAAGCCTTCAATCTATCCACTGAATCATCAGGACGAACTTTAACTGTGTAAACCCAATGACAACCAATCACAAACTTATTTGGAGGAAGAGTAACGAGATCCCAAGTATCATTAACCCAAAAAGCTAATATCTCATCTTTAAAAAACTTATTTCAAAGAGGAAAAATAGTAGGTGACTAGTTACCGAATTGCCATAACTAAAAGAACTCCAATGATAGATCATACATACGAGTGATATTACTGGAGAACAACAACCTGATATACTCACATCCTTCCTTGCAAGTCTGCAAATGGGAACATGTGAAAGCAATGAGGGGTTCCATTGAAGGGTTCCATTGAACTCTATAGAAGACTAGTAATATGGACATTGGCTTGAATCCTTTTTCATATTTCGCATCAATTGAAACAGGAGATCCTTCTGTCAGATGTTTATGTTTACCATAATCAGTTAGGGCAAATTTAAAGAGTGTAGCCCACTGGGTATAGTTGGCGCTATCCAATTTTCAAGCGGTCAATTAAGTAGAGTAAGTAGTGGTGGTGATGGTACCCATATGCTTGGATTCTGATGTCATTAACAATGAAACTAGGCTAGGGTTCCTTCAGCTATTGGCTGGTTAATGATGACTACAATTGACAAGGACTCGGTAGCGATGGTCGACGATGACGAGGACTAGGACGCAAGCACTATTTCGTCATTAATTCACAGAGAGCTACAGATGAAGATGAGAATCACCGAGGATTAGGTCGCGATGACTAGCAGTCTACAACCGATGAGGATTGGGTCTTGTCTTGCTTAACAACTTGTAGAGTACAGAAGTGGACTTCAACTTCGCAACATCGGCAATTGGACTTCATCGACGACCACGACTGGACTTCGCAATAACTAGGAATTTGACGATGATGACAAGGTTGAGAATTCGACAACGATGATGATAAGGCTTGGAACTCAACGACGATGACTACAGGACTTCAATGAAGATTGTGGGTGTGACCAAAGCACGATGACTCGGATTCGACCGGATGGCTAATGATTAATGATGGTTCTTAAGCTAGAACCAATGTAAAAATGGCTAGGGTTTTCTAGATTCCCTACTCTAATACTTTGCTAAACAATAAGGTATTGAATGAATATTTGACACACCTAATTATATATATAATGATATAATCTTATACAATATGGAAGCTCTATACAAGTAAAGAAAAAGAGAATAAAATCAAAATCCTAGAGAATAATATCCTTGATCCTAGATCCTACCATATTTACATTACCATAATCTAACATAAACAAAATTTAATTTATGGCTTTTAATTATTATATTTCCATTAGCAACATATTCAAATATTCTTTCAAATAATAGCCAAACAACAAAAGTACGATACTAGTGCTAGATGATGATGATTGTAATTGTGGACAACCAATTGACCAATTTTCAAATTAAAATTTCCCATGGGACCCATTTTGTCTTTTCAATAAATCCAAAATAAATCAAACAACACAAAATAAAAGTAAATTGGAAACAAATATAACAAGAATACTAAAATTTAATGTTACCAAATGCAATGCAACAAACTTGTGTTGTAACTTAAAAGTTGGAGACTTAAAATCTGAAGAACAATTGAAACATATTGAGAGCATTTTAAGAGTTCATAACATTAGAGAGAGAGAGAGAGAGAGAGAGAGTGGGGGGAGGGACGTGACGTGGTAATGTGATGAAACAAGGAGAGGTTAAGGGTTCACTTAGTGAGGGGGAAAATGTAATTAAAATAAATTAGGGGCCAATATTCATGTGACCATTTGTGTCCAAAAGCCATATGAACATCGTGCCCCCAATGGCCAATTTCAAATTTACTTTTATCTCTCAAGTTTGAATTTGTAAGCAAACTTCTAGGCAGGCCCACAAGTCTCATAGTTAGGCCAGGCAAGTAGCAAGCTTCAAAACATAAAGCCCAGCCGTGCCTACTAGAAATGTGGCTCAGGCTCAGGCAATTTTTATAGCACTACAAATGAGGAATCAAAAACTTCCCTATGAGCCAATAACAAAAACCATGCACTAAAATGAATTTCAATTTTTGCAGTGACAATTCTTTTCCCTCCAAATGCACCACATAACACACAAGGAGGGTATACTCCAAACCTGCCTAAACCTCTGAATTTTTCAACTTCTTGCCCACAAATCAAAAAATAGATGGACGTGTATAGATATAACACAATGAAGACCAAAGACAGAAAGCAACAAGTTATAAAGTTCCCTCACAACATCGCTATGTACGAGGAGATTATCCACCAATTTCTCACACATATACAGAGTGAGAAAACATATACAGTCAAACGACATCTTACCTTTCAGGTATTCTTTCCCCTGCTAATTTGCTTATCTCAAAAGTCAAGAGATTGATTAGAAGACTTGAAAGACCCAACTGCATCAAATTTGGAAGCAGAGCAGCAACTACCTTTTGCTCACTTTCTAAGATGGCTAACAGTAGCCCAACACTCTGGTCAGGGAAGTAAAACAAAAAAAAAAAAAAAATTGAAAGTATATTTTAGAGTACTAGAAACAACAATGGTCAATAATTTCACTCCAGCCTTTGACAATATTAAAAATTACTAGAATCATACTAACTAACATAGAGAAAAGACAACTGAAATAATCTTAACTAATTAATTTGTTTGAAATGACGCAACGCAATAGCCAAAAAAAGTTACTTATACTACTAACAAGAAAATCCACTTTCATAATATTTATCTAAATCCCTTGAAAAGAAACTTAACACACAGTATCTAATGTGCACAAAAATAAAATTCAACAGACTGCAATCGCATCCAACTCTTTTATTAGGTTAATTACACCCAAAATCAGAATTTTATGTAAAAGACAGCAATCCATTTAATAGATAGTCTCAGTTAGGAACCTTCACCACACCATCATCCAGTGGGTTCTTGATTTAAAAGATCAGTCAATATTTCACCACATTATTATATGCATTAACTATGACCTCATAGCCTTGATATAAGATTTGACGTCATTGGTAATGACTAATGAGCCAGATTTTTTTTTTTTTTATGCCAAGGTAAAAATGATGATCCCATGGTTATTGAACGTGGGGATGGGGCATCTAACAAGTTGAGTGTCCCCTTGAGTTCAATATTATGCAGAAATTGAATAACAATACTCCCTTAGTAAGCCAAATCTAAGAATAAGTGCATATATACACATACCAGTTTGTAGTGAGACAGATTGAAGAGATGTTAGGGATGTGTTGGCTGATGTTGTATAGGACAACCAAGTGGTAGTAGTGACTAGTGGAGAGATAGGAGAGACATCCCTCTAATAGTCTAAATTGTATGGATGAGAAGTCGAAGATGGAGTGAGTTCCAATATGGGTGCTAAACCTCATTTTAAATATACTTATATCGCAAAATAGGAATGTCACCTTTAAAAAAAACAAATAGTAAAAATTTTATTTATAATTAGTGTTCAGTCGAAATTCTTGTGTCAACAAATTCCATGACCAAACAAAATTGCGATTCCTAAATGAAGTAGGATTGTGACTCCTCGACTTAACAGACCTTGGATAGTAATTGTTTAGAAACATTGAGTTGTAACCCTAGTATGCCTTTGATTATTAATTTCCTATGGTAATTTAGGAAGTAAAGTTCTATTAGGAAGTTTTCAAATCTTTCCCAACTCTTCAACACTTAGACATGGGCTAATGTGTCCCAAGTGTAGTGTCACAGACTTAGAATTTCTCAATCTCGACCCATGCATCACTTAAACACTCTACCTCTTTTTGTACTATTAAGTCAGCCTAGCACCTAGCTAGGAAGCAAAATGCTTACAAATGAAGCAAGTAAGAAAAATACACAAGAAAGAGTTTAGAAGAATAATCCACTAACTCACTTGAATGCTTGCAAGTTGGATCCTTCAATCTTCACAAATGAACAAATTCTACCCCTATTTATCCCACTCCGCCTCCTCAATGGATGGTGGAGATTGATTTGATCCGACAGAAGGAATTATGCCTCTAGGATCCTCTACCATAATATCTAAGATTTTTACAAGATTTTTACAAATTCTAGATAATTCTACAATATTTACAATTCTCTAGAATTTTTGACACACTTCTTTTAGAAACTTTGTTGGGTCCTCTAGAATAGTCTAGAGAAATCTAGAGTACTCCGGTGGCTTCTAAAAATTATTAACCATACTAGAAAATCCCAGAACCTTCTAAAACACTCCAGACCATTATAGGACATTCCGAAACACCATAGCAAAATCTGAAATGCCATAAGTAATTTTCAAACTATGCCACGCTGGTGTTCAAATTAATGTTCTCAACTGTTTGACGTGACCTAAAGTTGTGGATCGTGACAATAGACTTCGAAGACTAAGCCGAAACTGGGTAAGTTTAAAAACAAAATAAGCCTTTCATTGCATGCCCGTTACTTTTGTCGGGAATTTCTCCAAGATATGGAGCCCACTGGAAAATGTTGAAGCCTCGTATCTCAGTGGAACATCGATATGTGCAAGCTAGGAAAAATTGATGTGCTCGCTAGCACTCACTACCTACTCACCCCAGCGAGCAACAACAAACTTTAAGAAATCGAAAACAGTGTGGGATTGATTAGGATTAAGAAACCACTTCATTATTTTAAGAAACCCATTTCACAGGGCTTCTGAAAAGAGAATACACCACCAAGAATAGTGTGCTTAAAGTTAGAAGCATTCTCTCATAACTCAGTCACACAATAAATCATCTTTCACTTTAGCTGGTGACTCAAAGTAATCTGAATCGTGCTATGGAATCAGTGTTACTATTGACCATTATAGACCTTGCGATTGGTCTTCTTCTTAAACAAGTGTATTGTGCATGCAAGTAAGGATTTAAAACATAGATCATGAATTCAAGTGGTGAACTACTGTGGTCGAATCATTGCAACAGATTTGATACAATGGAAATTATTTGGACGGTCTCTGCATCAAACCCTAGGTTTTCTCCCCTAAGAGTTTCCTTGTAAAAGTCTTTTTACTTTACTTTTCACACGTGATTGATTGATTGATTGATTTTCTAGCATACAAAATTTCAATTAGCATAAAAATGACTAAATTATTTTCCATCAAATGATGTGAACAAGGATAAGTGGGGATACGACAATCAACAATAGCTCATTCCTATTCTTTAATTTCTCTCCTTTTTTTTTTTAAGTACTAACAAATGGGGAGTTTTATATATTGCTAGGTAAAGCAAAGGACGTCACTACTAGAATTTCAAACGATCGGAGGAGGGCCAATCAAAAACCTACAGAATGCTAATGTAGCATGCCTTAAGTTTGATTGTACCTCAAAATTCTAATGTATTTAAAATATTTATTTAAACATACTAACATAATTTTGAGAAAAATTGCTCCATCAATTATCTTTAAGCTGCTAAGTTTGAAGAAAAAATATATCATTGAAAAACCTATCAATTTTTCTACTGTTATAAATTGTAATTACAATTAGCCACAACTCTTGCCTTTGCTCAAATTTTGCTATATGCCCATCGAGAGGAAATAACAAAGTTATAAAGTACCACAAAGTAAACGTTTAGGGTTCCAACTAGGTGATTGTCCATGGAGAGGAAGTAACAAAGTTAAAAAGTACCATAAAGTAAAGGTTTAGGGTTCCAACTAAGTGATTTTGAAAACTTGAAGACATTACCTTGATGCTAAAAAGTCAACAGAGTCACAATTAGACACAAAGAATTGACACATCATTGCCAACACCAAACCATCCAAAAGATAAAACGGATAGATTATTGTTCGTTGCAGTTAAAACTTATCAGGAATAATTGTAAGAGATATAGGCAGAAATTATAGAAAGAAATAAGAAATAATTGTATTCAATTGTATTATACAAAGAGTGCCTTATATATAAATAAGGAAAGCACCAAAAATAAGGAAAAGCTGAAGACATAAATCTCTAAATTAGGATATAAATCATGCAGCAGATCATGGATGATTTTATTATCAAATATTTTTATTCTCTCTAACATATTTTATCAAATGATTTTATTTTTCACTAACATATTTTTTCTCTAATACTCCCCCGCAAGATGAGCTTGGATGGAACAAAAAGGCTCCTGTTGAACACCAACAAATGTGCTTCAAAACTCAAACTTCAATACAGCAAATGGTCCCAAATAAAATCTCTTAAAGAAATAACAAAAGAAACTTAAGTACTGGCCCACGAACAAGGCTTCTAAAACTAGTGTGAAACGTACAAAGAAATGCAAATCATTTGATCTACCAACAAACAACAAGCCACAATGACTTATCATGATAGCCTAACAAGGGTTGATCGAATGTAAAACATTTGTTTGACCAAGAATAACAGAAAGTGGCTAGATATTCGGTGTCCATTAACCAACAAAAAGGGAGGGATTCAATACAACAAATGAAATTCAATGCGAAAGCACAAAAAAATAAATAAATAAAAAGATGAGACAGAAGGATTTTTTTCTCTCAAAGCAATTTTTTTTAAAAAAAAAAGAAAAAAAGGAAGGCTATAGAGGCGCGCCAAAAGGCAAAAAATAAGTTCTGGTACTGTAGCACATTACTGTAGCCATCACTGTTGCAAAAGAAAAGTCAAAAAATGACTGCAGACTCCTCCGTTGTGCAGCCATCCCTACTTTAGGTTGCTAAGTTCTACTTGTTCTAAATTAGGATAAATCATGAAGCATATCATGGAGAGAAATGTGGAACATGCTTTCTTATTATTAAATGATTTTATTCTCTATAACATATTTATTCTCTAATAGTTACCTTCTCTATGAGCTGTGGATTTAAGGCATTTTCTGCAACCCATAAAACACGAGATAGCACATTTTCAAGCCGCAATGCCTCGGTCCAAGTAACACATTCACTACCTTGAAGACCCAATGTTATTACCCTGTGTCAATATACTTTGTTGTCAGAAAAGACTTTTGCAGAAAAGGTAGCTCGTGTAATAAGAATAAAAACCATAAACGACATTAGTTATCAACCATACATCAAGTAAACAGTTGAGGTCCCAATATTAATTCGCTAAATATTTAAAAAAAAAACAATTAAGAAAAACAATGCAACATAAGCAAAGCATGATATAAACATAATGGATTTCAGAATGATAAAACAACAAACAAATAAGGGTCCACACACATTTTTCCTGCTCAACGTTGATTACATCAAGTGTTTATAGTTATGTTCTGTTAAAATAACTTGATATACATTGTTGGACCCATTTCCTAACAGTTTAAACTTTTAGAACAATTGGTGATATAACATGGTATCAGAGCTCTAGTTTCAAGAGGTCTTGAATTTGAATCTTATTATTCCTCACTTATTATTGTGCACGTTATTTGCTTGTATTGATTTGGTTTGCTCATCTCTACTCCAAGTGCAAATTGGGGTTGCACGTAAGGGGGAGTGTTGAAATAACTTGATGTACATTATTGGGCCCATTTCCTAAAGTTTTTAAAACAATTGGTAAATTAAAATGTTCATTCCACATTGAGTCACTACGAGCAATAAGAACTAGATTTCAACAATCACACAAAATAAAAATTATAGGAATGGTGTCCATGGGCAATATGAGACAAACTAATCAGAAGAATACATCAAAAAAGAAATCCAAAAGAGGAAACTATGGAATAATCACAGTACCATCGGTTAGGAAATAGAAAAAGAATAGTAACCAAGGAGAACCAAGAGGATAAACATAGACCGACCGAAGACTAATAGCAAACAAAATCATAAAGGTCCAAATGAAAAATAGAAAACCTTTTTTTGATAAATAAATAAAATTTTATATTAAGGCATCAATGGAGGTTGTCAATAGAATTTTTCCCTAAAAATATACGCCAAACAAAGAAAACCATTTTTGAAGATGCTAAATACTTCTAAATTCTAGCCTGAGGAAAGTTTTCCTCATTTCTTCCAACTAGCAAACCATGATATGACATAACTTCAGATACCCCTATTAAGACATGTTCCAAAAAATATCATCCTCTCCTTCACCCACCTTCCTAGAAAACAACATTTTGAGGAGGTTGCTAAAGCCAACCAACTCCCAACTATGAAGATTTGTGTGAAGGTCACATTCCACAACATAGACTCATGACAGTAATACTTAGTCATAAAACCTAAAAATTACGGAAGTTATAAAGGAGCAAAAACTTTATTGTTGTGGATTACCGGTAAGCTTCACATAGACAAGGGGTATCGTCTGAAAACAACTGATCAACAATTACTTCAACCAGTCCACTTGTAGAGGCTATCTGTTTGCGAGACACTTCATGGCATGCAAGGTTTCCAATAATTCCGAGTATAATTTCCTGAAAGAAAACAATAGGAAATCATAAAACAGCCATTTTAGCATATTAGTTTACTGAACCAATCCTACATGGCTTTGTTTCCCAGTAATACAGGGCCAAAAGGACCAATTAGAGCTTAGCAACAATACAAAAATGTGGCTTACTGTAACACGAACAGATCGAGGAATCCTCAGACTTGCCAAAAGGACTTCAAGGACAAGATTTTGCACCTGCATAGAAATTAAAAACTCAGTGTCAGTTATGACACTACATGAGATGTTTAAACAGCAGTAGCAATAGTAGGTAGGAAAGGAAGCAAAATGCAAGTTGGACTAACTACAAATATGAAAAATATACCACGAATTCAGCATGTGTTTTACTAGCTGCAAGATCCCACAAAATGCATCCATACTCTTCCCAAGCATCTTCTCCAACAGATCCCGGTTTTTCATGACTAATATGTTCAACAGTATCCATCGCCTCAAATTCACCATTTTGTTTATTCAAAGCTCCGTTCTGGGATTGCAAGCCGGAACTTTCTTCAATTCCATCAGCTTTTGACCCTTGAGTAGATGCATCACAAGCATCAACTCCAGGAGATTTATGGCCGACTCTATCATCCGGTGGCAGCAGTTTCCGAATTAAGGATATTATATAACTAGGATCAACTGTCGTTGATATGTCAAATAACTGCATAATAAAACTTAAACCCTCAGTACGAGCAACAAAGATTTTTTTTTTTTCATACAGAAGAACATCTAAAGGGTATCAAAAGAAACGTTATGTGCATATCATCAATTGAGAAGCTGATAGTCTGTACACTGCTCTCCAGAGAGCAGCATTTGACCGTCCCATTTCAATATCAGCTAAGTTGGGTGCAAATGTGGCAGAGACGTCTATCATCCAACAAAAGAATCAAATTTTTTATGGACCCATTTGCTGAGATTCCACAACACAGGACATGACCTTGAATTTGGACATCCTATCTCCAACAGACAAATTGCTGTCAGGATGTGCAATCATCAAACACCACGCCTATACAGAAAAACTAAGTAATTGGCCTCCAACAATCAAGAAAACAAGAACCCTAGTTCTAGAATTTCCTCAGTTTACAGTTTCAACTCAAATTGGAAAAGTGTAGTCCCAGCAACACAAGAATAGATACATGTATCAAAAAAATAAAAAAGAATAAAAAAATGCAGAGACTCGATACCTCATCGGAAGGGGCAGTAGGGTGATGTACTGGTTCCTGGTGTCCCTCTTGTTGTTCTTGCTCTTCTTCTTCAACGGCTGATTCTGCTAGTATCGACATGAGCTGTGATTATGCGAAGCGAGTGGCCTATGGTTGGCATCCAAATGATTGCCGAATATGGTTTACGCCTTTTGCACTTTCCCGCTGTTTTCCCAATTATTTCAGTCAGTTTGGATGCCGAGAATTTGGACGGAAAATACCGTCTTTTTTTATTTTTTTTTTTTTTTTTTCTTTCAAAACTTGGTTTAAGGCGGAGCGCCCTGGCCACACGCCCACGCCACTAAAAATAAATAAATAAAATAAAATTATTATTACTTTTTTTTCTATTAATATTATAGATTGTATTCACTCAATAAAAAAAATTAAAATTAAAATTGTGCTCAGCTGATGAAATAAACAAATTCTAACCCAGAACATGCCAATACAATTTTACCCAACTCACTTAGTATAACAAAAATATTATCAACTTTTGTCCTTTCTTAGCAACAAAAATTTTATATTATATAGTATTTATGTGTCTTATAATTAGTGCTCTCTCACATGTGAATTCTTCACTTCGTCTCCTATTTATGATTCATAATTTTGTCAATAAATCAGTCAAAATTCATTTCTCCTAAATAATTTAGCATATTTAAGCTGAATATGTCGTTCCTAACCGCATATTTAAGCTCATTTCGATGATTAAAAAAATACTAAACCACCCAAAATTATTAGAAGTTCAATAAATCATTCTTAATAGCGTATTTAGACCCATTTAAATAATTAAAAAAATGCAGGCCCAAAGTCATCATTCTTTATAGTGTATTTACCTTTGTAGTTGTCTTTCTCAATGACGACTTGACCTGGGTTAACTTCTCTACTCCATTTGTTTTGCATCAGGCTACAAAATCAATTGATGTCTTCGTGCTTCCCATTTTGGTCTTCCTGTGAATAGCCAACCTTATTAGCGCTAAATTGAGCATAGCCCTTGACGTGTCTAACCCTCAATCAATCATATTTCAATATTCATACTTTTTGTGAATAGCCCATCATATTCGAAATTAAAGCTAAATTGAGCGTAGCCCTAATTGTTTCTTACCCTCGACACTGTTCATCCATGATTGCCTTGTTTTCAGGTGAGTTGCTATATAAAGTGTAAGTTCATGTTTGAATTTCTTTTCACATTTACAATTTTGATCATCTTTTTTTGAAAGGTAAAATAAAATATTATAAAAATAAATGTTAGAGTACAAATACACAGAGGCATATCCCGGCCAAACAAAGCTCGACATTATTCCTTCTACAAGAAACATTAAGGTCAAATGAAGAACACAAGTAAAACTTTACCACACTACATCTTCAATATGGGCACTGGTAACCTCCATTTATGTAATAAATGAATATTCTGATCAATATACGGGAAACCCCGAACAGCTCATGATACGCATCCGTACCAAATCTTGAATAGAGTAAATAATAGTAACCTTATCCAAATAAGAATTGTCATGCTGCCTACGATTCCTCTCCTACCAAAGCACATAGACAGAAGCAACTAAAGAAAGCCTTCTAAGAACAAATAATAGAGACTTCCCTTTGCAAGTATTAGCCATCCAAAAAATCACCTCCTCCTAAGATGTTGACAAATCTTGTAATCCAAGTCAGACAAAATAGAATGCCACACCAGAAAAGCAAACAGACACTGAAAGAAAATGTGATCATGATCCTCGTAAGGAGCCTAGCAAAACAAACAACTCATCCTAGTTATCAAACCAAATGAAAAAAGTCGATCCTGAGTAGCAAACTTCCTCTAGACAGCCTAACCATAATATAAAAGCATGCATTGGCACATGATACTTAAACCATACTGCATTAAACCAAGGTACAACTGCATGAGAAACACGTAACACCTTCCAAGCTTCCTTTATAGAAAACTCCCTTCTACCATTTTGCCAAATCAGTTTATCTAAACAATGAACATTTGAAGGAGACAAGGCTTTGGTTTCTCATTTTAAGTCAATAAGCTCATTGGAATTTGCCACAGGCCAACACCATGCATTCCCAAAAATGATACTACTATCCATAGCATCCTTAGTTAACCCAGAATCATATATTACTCGATCCCAGGAAAAGAAACAAATTTGACCTCTAGACAACCAAGAATCAAACCAAAGAAAAGTGCTCATTCCATTACCTACCTTCATAGAAACTGTTGGGGAACGCGAAAAATCCCATGATCACTACTGTAGTGTATATAAGTAATACAAAAAAAAAAATTATTTACCGATCTAATCTACGAAAGCTAGATCATACCTTCAAAACTTTTCGATTTTAATCTCAGTAGATTCACGGTTTCGACCTTCACCTTTTAGCCTTCCGCCGTATTCCCGAAAATACTTCTTCTCTCACAAGATGGTGGGATCTCACA
>JAVXUM010000013.1:12089026-12101666 GCA_035590655.1 Pouteria glomerata | reverse complement strand
TTTGCATTCCCAACTCCTCTTTCATGCTTTAAGCCACTACTTTACCTTATTAAACCACTTCATGCATATATTTACCTTCATGCAAAATTCTAGCACTTAAACATTTTGAACAACCAAGGTCTAAAACCACCACAAGCTCTAATTCATTTCAATGAAACCAAAACCAATTCCTTTCAAAAGTGAGGGTATTACATTAAGATTTTGCCTAAAATTAAGAACGAGCCCTACTTCAAGAGGCCCTGAAAGCTACTGGACTGCCTAGGGAAAGAAGACAAGAAAGATTATTGCGCCTACCATCAAGACAAGGGCCATCGCAACGGCGATCATCGTTCTTTGAGATTTTTTCTTAAGAACTTGGTGAAAGAAGGTCATCTGAAATAGTACATAGACGAAGGAAGAACAAAAGCTATGGATGACCATCCCCGAGCACAACTGGGTGGCCAGAGGAGAAGGGAAGATGACCCGAATGATGATGAAGCACAACCTCCACCAAGAACAAGGCAAAAATAGAGACGTTCAATGACCAGCAGTCATTCATGTTATCTATATGGAGACTCGCTTTTCAGAGGGAAGCACGAGTTCATGAGCAGATAGGCAACATGAAACACAGGAAGACGAAGTTTTTAAACTCTCCGCCACCTCAACCAGAAAAATAAAGCAGAACGATTCTTAGGGAGTTTCATTTTATGAAGAAGAGGGAGCAGATGTCAGGCAACCTCATAATGACGCTCTTGTCGTCACTCTGGGAATGTTTGACTTGGAGGTAAGGAGAAAATTGGTGGATGCAGGAAGTTCCACAGAAATTATGTTCTTGGGTCTCTTTAAGAAATTAGGATTCACTGAGAATGACCTAAAGCTGGTTAATTATCCTCTCATCGGATTCAACGCTGCTCCTGTGTGGCCACTCGGGAAAGTTACCGTTCTAGTCCGAGCTGGTCTGGCTGAATGCGATGTTGAGTTTATCGTTGTCGACGTCCCTTCCTCGTACAACGCTATTATTAGAAGGACGTGGATCCACATGTTGAAGGCTGTTCCTTCTACATATCATCAAGTGTTCAAATTTTCCTTTGGAGAAGCTGTTGTAGAAATAAAAGGTGATCAAGACACCTCGAGGAAGTGCTTTGTGGCAGCGCTAAAGTCAAAGCCTTTCCCCGAGCAGGTTCAACTGATAGAAATGTCGCTGGAGACAACAAAAATAAATGATGTGGGAGGCGACCCAGAGTGGAAGGCCGTTGAACAACTCGAAAAGATCTTCGTGGGGATCCGAGGGACGATAAGTACTTCCTGATTGGTTCCAATCTCTCTGCCGAAGAAAAGTTAGAGCTATCGGACCTGTTAATGAAGAATGTGAGCAATTTCACATGGAATCCACAAGAGATGCCACGTATTCACCCGGATGTGATGTGTCATAAATTAAGTGTGAAATCTGGGGTGAGGCCTGTGATACAAAAACCTAGAAGATCCACATTGCAACATGTAAAAGTTGTTATAGAAGAGGTCGGCAAACTTTTGGAAGCATAGGCCATTAGAGAAGTTTCCTATCCAGAGCGACTGGCGAACACGATAGTGGTCAAAGAAAAGGACGGCAAATGGAGGGTCTGCATAGATTACACAGATTTGAACAAAGCATGTCCTAAAGATCCCTTTCCATTGCCTAAGATTGACTAGCTAGTTGACTCGACAACGAGGAGCGCTAGAATATCATTCTTTGACGCTTACTAGGGATATCATCAGATACCTATGTACGAGCCTAATAAAGAGAAGACGCCATTCATCGCTCCAAAAGGGATCTATTGTTACAAAGTGATGTCATTTGGTTTAAAGAACGCTAGAGCGACGTACCAGAGGTTGGTGACAAAGATTTTTAAAGAAGACCTTGGTCGGTGTATGGAAGTTTATATAGATGATATGGTTATGAAAATGAGAGAATCAACTAGCCACACGAACGATTTGCAGCATGTATTCTCCACTTTAAGCAAGTATGACTTGAAACTTAATACTGCAAAATGCACTTTCGGTGTAAGTTCGGGAAAGTTTTTAGGTCATCTGGTTACCAGAAAAAGAATTGAAGCTGATCCGATTCAAATCAAGGCCGTCCAAACCATTTCCACCCCGACCATGAAGAAGGAAGTACAGAAGCTCACCGGAATGGTAGCTGCGTTCAATAGATTCATCAGTAAGGCATCTGACAAGTGCTGACCATTCTTCAAACTATTGAAAGGGTCAAACAAGATGACATGGGATGCCGAGGCTAATGCAGCACTGACGAAATTGAAAGAGTATTTGGTCACTGCCCCAATCTTGTCTACTCCAAAGCTTGGGGAGAAGCTCTAGATTTACTTGTCCGTGTCTGATCACACCGCAAGCGCCGTATTCCAAAGTGAAGAAGATAAGGTACAGAAGTCAATTTATTACACAAGTAAAACCTTGCAGGGGCAGAAACGAGATATCTTCCTTTGAAGAAATTTGTGTTGGCCCTTATGATGGCGTCAAGAAAGCTGACTCATTACTTCTATTCTCATGTTAATCAAGTGGTTACCGACCAACCGATTGGCTAGGTTCTAAGGAAAGCTGACATCACGGAAAGATTGGTCAAGTGGTCTGTTGAGCTAGGCGTATATGAAATAATGTTTGTACCGAAGACAGCCATCAAAGCCCAAGTCTTGGCGGATTTTGTAGCAGAGTTCTCTCACCCATCCCCCGAACAGTTGCAAGAAGTTTGGTCACTGGAGGTTCGTTCGGAAGGGCAGGTCACCTCTCCTGCAAGACAGATCGAGGTAAATGGATCCTCTTCCAAAAAAGGGCAGGAGTAGGAGTGGTTCTAACTACCCCTGAAGGCATTACCATCGAATAAGCTATCAAGCTTGGTTTTGAAGTAACGAATAACGTCGCAGAGTACGAAGCTTTGCTTACTGGATTAGACATTGCCTGGCATTTGTTCGCAAAAAATGTATTAATAAAAACAGACTCTCATCTTGTGGCGAACCAACTTAAGGGAGATTATGTTGCCCAAAATGAAACGATGGCCCAATATTTGGCCTTGGTAGATCGACATAACAGCAAAACATGTCTATCATCAAAATGGTTCGGCCAAAACCGGCTCACGCCATACTAGCATTAAATTCAATGTGATGTGCATTAAATGCTAAACAGAAATTCACACGAATGAGGCATCCAGATCAGGAAAGTAATGATTCCACTTTAATAAAGTAATATTATTTTATTAATTCACCCCTTACTATAAATACAACACTTAGTCTCAAAATAAAGTATGCACTCTCTATTATCTACTACTCAATTACTAAGCTATTGTTGTCTCTTTCCAACCAACACTAACTTAAGCATTGGAGGGGTTTTGGTCGGGAACCCTCCTCGGCCTCTCGTTCTAATTTTCACTTGCCTTGCAAGTTCATTATGACACTTTAGACTATGGTATCCCTGATGGAAAATGTAAATATTGAAAAATAAGATCAAAATTCATATCAAAATAATGCAATATCAATAATTTTATAAATAAGTTGTAAAATATTATTTTCTTATTTTAAAATAATAGGTATACATTCATCCAAATCATTTTGATAAAATTTTATGATTGAATAGTATTCAACATCTCAAATTTTTCTAGATGCAACTTGGAGAAAATGACTCATCAAGTCATTTACGTCAGTTGTCATGCTTTGAAGGACCTATTTGTGAAGGATTCAGTCTACAGGAGAGAGTGAAGAATGAGGTGAAATAGAAAATTAATATTTTCTATCTCACATCATCTGAGTTAAATAAGGAAGTGACATATATCTAATGTTCGATATTTATAGAGTACAATGCGTTTTAAAATCGTGAGAATACTGAATTTAGTGAAATTTCAAAATTAAATGTGCTTAAATAGAAACAGTACTAAACTCTCGAGAAGTAGCTAACTAAGTACAAAATCGATAAATTGTACTATATAAATGCGGATCATTATATGTACAAAATCTCTAAAATATAATAAAAATTATTTCAGTATTTTAAGGATTCTCTATTCAACAATACTCCTTGTCACATTTTCTATCTTATTTTTTGAAGTATTGCCGTTTTTTTTTTTTTTTGCCTTTATTTTATTCTTTCTTTAATATAAAGTTTTATACTAATAAATGTAAAGTATAATGTTTTATTATTATTATTATTGTTATTATTATAGTTAGCGCAATTATAATAATAATCTAAATTTAGAATACAATGTGGCAGTTTTCCAACGTAAAGCGGCAATTGATATAGCGATTTTTTTTTTATTATTATTATTTTGTTTTTCCTTGTAGAATTTGTACCTTGGGGGAATAAATCTCATTTGGAACAAATGATCGGAATGTCTTGGGGGGTGTCTGTAGATTCTTCGAAAATATTAAAATATTTTGATTTTTGTTAACTTTTTTTAGTTTTTTATTAAATCTTGGGGGGTGTCTATAGATTCTTAGAAAATATTAAAATATTTTAATTTTTATTAACTTTTTCTAGTTTTTTATTAAATATTTTGTCACTTTTACATCAACTTTTAATTTATTTTTTTCTTTTTCTTTTTTTTCTTTTTTTTCTTTCTTTTTTGACAAACTAAAGTGGTATTTGGATGACTAAAAAAAAAAGTGTAAAAATGATAAATAATAAAATTTAATTGAAAAAAATTAAAAAACACTGATAAAAGTTAATTTTTTTAATTTTTTTTAATAAATCAAATATACTATATGTACCGATTCCGAATGTGCTTTTGATAAAGGGTAGTGGTCTCCACTCCAGTCAATAGAGCTCAATGCGAGCACCGTTGGACAATTGCCTGGTTTGCTTTGGAAGTTTGCATGCAAAAGGCATAGAAACACCTGGCATGTTTGACCATTGAGGTGATTGATAGTCTTTAGTTGGGTTCTCACCCCAGAAGAAGAAGAAGAAGGTGGTTGTCGTCTGCTTTCCACGTTGATGGCATGGATCTTGTGGACTCCACAATACACGGATTGCTTAAAGTTAAAGCAACGCAGGAATGTTAAATATGCTTAATTTCCAATTGCCTATTCCCTTCATTGTGAAGTAATTGAACTATAAAGTTTTAGTATTCAACTATGTGTATTTTGTTATGCTATTTTTGATTGCGAGTGGGATTGGGATTAGGAACATGAACGAAAATAATAATAATAATAATAATAATTATAATAATAATAATAATTTAATATTTAATACATTAAAGGATTAGAATGAGAACATAAGTTGAATAGTAAATTAATTTTTTATTTTTAAATAGTGTATAACTTATAAGAATAATTTTATCAATTTGTATCTTATAAAAAATTCTTTCATTTGCGATGTTAATGTATATATTACATATCTACTCACATATGTATTAGTTACAAGAAATATTCTATATAATTTTAGGAAACCATGTAGTTTTATTATCATTATTGTTAAAATTTTAATTTAAATTTTAAAATCTTATGATTTTACAATATTACAGTAATAAAGTTAGTTTGATTTTATGTAAAATTTTAATAGAAGTAAAATAGGTAAAATTTTAATTTTAGAATATAAAATCAGTAAAACCTTGATTTTATAAATGGTTTTACTAATTTTAAAAATTAACTAATTTTGTCAAATAAAATATAGACTTTTATGTTTTATTTTTTTGAGTGATCGGCCACCACTATTTAACTTGTTATTTTATTTTATAGATTTTTTTATTCTATAACACTATTATTTCTTTACTATACTAGTTGAGAATCATGTACATTGTTTCACTAATTGACTATCATAAATTAAATATAGTAGTTAAGATAGAAATAAAGAGACTTATAATAAAATATTATAAATTCACTTCAACACCTAAAAAAAAATAAGATAAAATGGAGTTAGTATTTTAATTTTAATAGTATGGGTTACACCAAATATTTTAAAGATCTCAATTGTATAGTTAGATAAAAAGAGTCCAAAACCATATATAGAATTAATTGTGAACTTTGTTAAGGATTCATTTTGTTGATATGTGTAAAGTTTTTTGTATGGCATTTTCTTAATTCATGTCTTCTCTCTCTTCACTTATTGATAAAATTTTTCACTTATCAAAAAGAAAAAAAAAAGGTTCTAAAGGAAAAATTACAGCATAATAGCTATGTTTTTATTTTATGGGTATTAAAGAAAATCTTATAATTTTACAATTCGATTTTATGATACAACTTTTTAGACTTTCTATCGATTTTAAATATAATTTTGATTTTAACAACCTTATTTACTACCTTATATATCTTTTTTTTCCTAATACTATAAATAGGAATCTATCCGTCATTGTAAAGCAACTAATTCAATTCAATTTAATTCTTTATTAAAGTTTTGCTACTTTTTTAATATGGTATCAAAACCATTGATGCCTTAGTTTTCTCTAAACAACTCAGAAAACTGAAAGATTTATGTCATTCTCAATTATTCTCAACTTCTTTGTGGATCACCGATTCTTGGATTTGAAATCTAAGCATACCATTGGATCGTCCTCCTCAGATGGATTTGGAACTGCAAAATCTTCGCTCAACAACCACCAAATGCGCCTCCATGCGTTAGCCAAAGTTCACTGCTCTGCCTTGCCTTCTGCGCACGCCTCCAAGACATTTGGCTTACTTTGGCCTCAATTCAAGGAATTTAAGGCTACTGACATAGTAAAAATATGTCAGCTTGATGACTTGTAGTAAGGGATTGTTTAATTAAAATGCAATGGTTCTAATGTGTTTATATTTTTTTTAAATTAAAATCTAACGATTTATATGTATTTATATTTCTTTTTTTACTATATATCTCATATTTTTCATAATTTAATTCATAACTTCAAAGTCCATCCAACTATGCCCAATTAATTTATAAATTATTTTTTTTACTATATATATCATATTTTTCGTAATTTACACAATTAAAATAAATTGAACAAAATTTGCACTATGACCTAAAAAAATAATGAAATATTGTTTTCCTTTTAATAAAGCCTCCTTAGTGGGAGAGGAGTTTGGCAAGGACCCTTACCAGTTTATTAACTAAAATAAAGTAGTACATGAGGGAAGGGAATGTAAACCTTGCTTCCAAGAAAAGCAAAGGAAAACAAAAATAATAAAGCAAACTAAAATAGCGGTGACTCACCGCTGTACAATGATCATAAAACTGAGTACAAAGAATAAATGAGTGAAAATTATAATGACTCACCATAGTAGATAAAATAGGAGGACGGAAAATACCTGGCCTCCCTAGTAAAAGAAAAAATAGAAAACTAAGTTCTAAGACGAGACGTGCCATCAGCGTTAGGGGAGAGAATACCAAAAATAGCTCAAGGGAGATTCCGCTGATCGTAAAATCTCTGATCCTGCTGGTAGGTACAAGCTCAATTTGCCATAAAATCAACAGCCATATTTGCCTCCCTGAAGACATAGTGGAGCTGAATCGGTGCAAAAGCACAAAACTATCGAATACGAGCCAATAAGTAAGCATACTCCCAGCAACAGGGGCCAATAGAAGTAGCCTAAGATATAGCAGTAGCAGAATCAGACTCAACGATTAGATACACAAATCCCAAGGAAATAGCCATCTCCAATCCAACATGAAGTACAACTAACTCAGCATAGAGGATTGACTAATGTTTCAAAAAACGGCCAAAGGTACAAAAAAAACCTAGCCACGATGATCCATAATCAGTGGCGGATGCAAGTGTGGCCCAGTGGCAGCGGTCGCTGCCACTGGCTTTATGAAACCCGACCCGAATCCGATCCAATATTCGGACTTGATCCAATTTCTTGTTTAAAAAATTTCAATCAACGTCTCAGTTCGATTAATTTATTTAGTTTCTTTTTTTACTCTCTTTGGTTTATTGTGTGTATTTGGGTTGAGTTCAATCGTTCTACTCTAAACAAACTCCGAAATTGAGTTATTTCGTAAGCAAACTTTGAAATCGACGACCTCGCCTCCACTGAAAAAAATTTCTGGGTCCGCCACTGTCCATAATAATACCTCCAACTGTCGAAGGACCCGAATTATCACGAGAGCATCTATCCATATTAAGCTTCAAGGAGCCTACAGGAGATCTAAGCCAAAAAACCAATCTCACCTACTTAGTCTTAGAAGTGTTATCGTATTATGTGCGTAATCTTATTTATACATTTTAAGATTTTATAATATGTAAATAATATTTAAATAATAAAATTATATTTTATTATCTTTAGGATCGACCACAACTAATATATATCAGGCCTAAAGTTTTTTTCCAAGCTTATACAAAATAATTAAAAAGAAAAAGAAACATGTCTTAAAATACATGAAAGTGATATAAGATGAATCCATGGGCTTGCGGGCCCATGCCCACCTTAATGAGCCTACCTTAAACCCTACACCATGCACACTTTAGGGAGGCTTTTTTGAGAGAATTTACGTAGGGATAAATTTTGAAAGGGAAGGATTACGTAATTGGGAAATTTTACGGAAAAGGATTTTGAATGAATTAGGACGCTCGAAGACATATTATCTTTAAAGAAATAAACGCAGAAAATTATGAAATTATACTTATCTTTTCCCGACATTTGAGTAATTATATTTATCATTAATTAATATTTAAAAATTACACTTATTTTTTTTAAATATTGTTAATATGAACTCATTTTTAGTTAAATCAACGGTTAATCGTAAAAGAAAATGCCAAATAATCAAAATTTTATATGTTTTTCTTATTTTAACTCTCCATATCTCATATTTTTGTTATTTTTTTATAAATATTCTAAAAAAAAAGTAAAAGACAATTGTTTTTTGGATTTTTGCAAAAATAAAAAAATTAACAAATATGTGAGAGATGAGGGGCGAAATAGAAAAAAGGAACTAAAATTTTAGTTACTTTGACATTTTTTTTAAATTTTAACGATTGATTTAATATAAGAGATGCAATGTTAAAAACATTTTAACATAAAATAATATAAGTGTAACTTTTAATTATTAAGGTGTACAAGTTTAATTATCCAAATATTAAAGAGATATATGCATAATTTGTCCTAAAATTACATTTAATTACAACATTGTTTATTCTAATACATTCGTTTGGTCGAATAGCATTTTTCATTTTGAAATTACTTCCTCAAAATTCTATTGTATCCACTAACTGAAAATTGCCAAAATTCAATTTTACTGCTTAAAATACGGTTGTTTTAACTAAAAATAAGTTATGCAAATGGAATTTAAAGAACTAAAAATGAGTAAAATGGCACTTTCATTTAGTTAAGATAATGGGCAAATTAGTGACTCAGTAATTTCTTATTTAAGGTTATAGGAGTTGAAGTGTAAAAGGTATTTTAGCACAACAATCTTAACCATTAAATTATTTGGAGATTAAAATCATTAAATCATTTAAATCATTAAATGATCATTAAACCAATTAAAGAAAATTAAGTTATAACAAAATCATTAAATCATTGAAAAATTCAAAATCGTACCAAAGTTGTTGAATTTTTACATATCAGCCCCTGTAACCCTTGATTTGTCCCAACCACTTGGCAACTGATCTTGCTAATAACATTGGTTATCTCTCTTAAGCATTACCCTATTTTTTTAGGGTAATGCTTCTTGAATTTTCTCTCCAAGGAAAAGAAAATTAGGTAATGTTCCTTGCACAACAAAATCATGAGGAAGCTAAGGCGGCCCTTGGACCATGAGAAAATTCAAAATTTATAAAAAAAATTTCAAAAGTTTCAATTTTTTCAAATTTAAAAAAATTCTAACTTTTTTAAAAATTTTGTCAAAATCTATTAGAACAAATTATCATAATACGTTCCAATGAATTTTGATAGATTTTTTAAAAAGTTAGATTAATATTTGTACCAAAAAATTCAAATAATTTCAAAATTTTTTAATATTTTTCTCTAAAATTTTGTTATGCATCACTTTATATAATTTTTATCAAATCAAATACAAACATTTAACTATTTTTTTTAAAAAAAATTTTACGTTCTAAATTTAAAAAGATTTCACTTTTGTTAACTTTTGAAGTTTTTTTTTACACTCCAAACAGTCTCTTAAAATATTTATATAACTGTTCGATTACTCCCCCAAACACTTTTTTCATTACTATACCTAATGAACTTTAACACTTCGTTTAGAAATATTTTTCTCTTAAAATTGATTTGATGTAATAAATAAAATTTTGTATTTGAAACACATTTTAAATTTAATAATTGAATTGATTTGATTTAAGAGAAATACCAAATTTGACCATGTCAATAAGAAATAGAAAACATGACAAATATGATATATAAAGATAAATTTATTTACTTACCTAAATAAATTAAGAAAATAATAAATTTTCCTCAAACTTTATTATTTTGGATTAGGTTGCAATTAATATATAAATCTTAAAATTTAAATTATGAACTAAAATCAAATCTAACTCATAATTTTTTTTTTAATTTTAAATATAAAAATTAATAAGAATTCTTATTAAACAAAATTAAATTCTATTAAATTCACCATTACATAAAATGTAATAGAAATACAAACCACGATAATGTAATGAAAATTTCTTTGTCTAATGTGTCCATACTTCATTAATCAACTCTATTGAAGTGTATCATTTTACAAGAGACCATATGATTGGAGATTACTTTCGAATCACCTACCCACATAAATCTGTCTATAATTTTATTTATTAAATTTTTTATAAGAGACTATATAATTGGCGATTACTTTTCGAATGACCTACCCGCATAAACCTTACCTATAAGTCTAGTTATTTAAATTTTGTGTTGGTAGGAGTGAAACAAATTATTAATTTATAATATTTAAATAGATAGTAAGCAATTAAGAAATATTTAAATAAACTATAAAATTATAAAAATAATGAGTTATTAAAGGATATTCATGGAAAATAAAAAAACAAAATAGTAAAATTACTTAAATGTCTTACAAAAATTTTAAAATTACTTGTATACCTTTTTCAAGTTATGAACGGTTATTTATTGTTAAGAGATATTGTAAAAAATAAAATAAAAATAAAGATTTTACCAAATAGTTGACTTCATTAATTTTCACCAGTTTACTCTTGGTTTTTATTTTATGCAATAGTATAAATATAAAAAAACTATTTTGACTATTTGCACACGTAAATATATAAACACATTTACATTCATGTATATATATGATTTAAAATTTATTGGGCAGACATAATAAAAAGTTATAAAAGCATGAATAAATAAAAAAATAAATAAATATGGTTTTGATCAACCATATTTCTCTTTTCCCAACTATTTTGCTAATTTTGTTAAGTTACACTGAAATTTTAAATTATATGAATCCAAATTCAACCAAACGAGTGAATAGAAAATAAAAAAAAAAAAAAATTAAAAAATTTCAATGTTTTGTACTCTTTTACAAGTGCGTTAATTTTCTATCTATCCGTTCAAGTTATAGGATAAACCAGTTCTGTTTTAATTTTTAGGATTTATTCAAAATAAAATAAAAAAATAAGGTAATAATTGTTATAGGATTAATTGTTAGTTAAACACTTTCTACTCTGAGAACTCTTTACCTTTTTCTTTACCTCACTCCTAAAAAGTTAGCGTTTAAATCATAGAGAGAGGAAATATTAAAAGGGTGTTTGACTCTAAAAATTGGAAAAAAAAAAAAAAATTAGATTTCTAACTTTTTTGTGTCTAGTTGGCACATCTAAAAATTTGACCAGGACTATTCATATATGGTCGATGTGGACTGTTTATATATAGTCTTGCCTATCCATTCGCTTGGATTTTATCAGAAAAATTGTCAAAAATTTTGAAATTAGGCTTTTGACAAGCAAAAGTAGGCAAAAATTGATAAAAATTAACAAAATTTTATAAAAATTGACTAGAATTTATAAAATTTGGCAAAAATTTATAAATTTTGAAATTTCAAAACAAATATAGAGAAACGAAAATTACTGAAAATTGGTAAAACTTTATAAATTTTGACAAAAAAATTTATAAATTTTGGAGCGTCAAACATCCTAAACTCATAACATGTCCATTATAACTAAAACAGGTGTTTATCGCTCTTGAAAAATTTAAATTTAAATTATAGAAGAGAGACATTAGCTCATTTAAATTTTTAATCAAAATTCTCGAATCAAGTTTACGTTAATATATACTCCCCCACAAAAAGGGGTGAATGGTTGGATGTTTTAACAATAGATCATTTATAAAATTAAAATCTAAATAATAATAATAATAATAATAATAATAAAGTTTAACAATCATGAATGCGTGATAATCTTTGGTAACATTCTGACTTGCTTTCAAAACGTTAACTAAGGTAGGGTTTGGAATGGTAAAAATAAAAAATAAAAAATAAATTATGATTTGAGATAATTTTTAATGTTTGGTGTTTCTAACTTAAATTGCATTTTTTTAAAATAAATAATATAACTTTTGGACTTTTGTGGTAAAATAGTAGAGAGAAAAACCATAAGAACAGTTTTTTCAATCCGTTTCTGTCACGCCCCTAACATCAAATAGTTCGGGACGGACGGCATGGGAATAATGGGTTAAATAAAGACATAAATAACTTGTACCAAGGTCAAGTCATAATAATAATCATAAAATCAGAGCAACTACTTCCCAAATTCCCATATAAATAAATACAG
>JAVXUM010000013.1:12067399-12081013 GCA_035590655.1 Pouteria glomerata | reverse complement strand
CTTTCCTTGCTAACATTAATGTAGATTGGGCTGGATCTTCCCAACTTTGAAGACATAACTTCTCAGACTCCTTTACTTTTCAGCCTTTTTGATTCTTTCTTGTACAACATCATCCTCGCTAAAAGAACTCTCCTCCATAACTTACGTCATCTTTTTCGTAGACTTTCTTCTAGGAACAATCTTCATTTCCTAAGATCTCACGAGCTTTCTCCTTGTTGGTTTGTGTAATTTGGGCCTTTGAGAATACATCTGAGGCTCCCCAACAGGCCTAAGACTTTCCATATCTATCAAGCCGCAGGTTGGTCATTTTTTACTTGTGTCTGTATCCTATCCAAACTTTCTTCTGTCTCTTCATCATTATACAACGAATCAACACTTTCCTCAATATCAAAAAGTGATTCTGAGGCATCCTATTGAACTATTATTTTCCCTTTTTCCTGACTCAATTGTAACAGTAATCCTTCTAGTTCAATTTGTTTTTCACTAACCAATGCTTTAATTTCCTTCCTTCTTTTAGTGACTTCAGGATCTTCCACCTTACGTCTCTTGTTTGCTTCTAAGCCTGGAGTGTGTATAACCAAGAAACTTTCCTTTTGCTTAGCCGGTGTGGACTCATCCCTTGTATATGGAGAGTGTGGGGGCGTTGCATTTCCACCGGTTGCTATTTTTATCAAAAAACTCGAATCCAATTCCAATTCTTTACAAGAAATTGTGGGGAACTAAGAAAACGTGGGGCGCCAAATGTTCGGCAGCAAAAATTCCTGCAGAGCGTGCTCACCACATACACTGAAAAGTGAAGAATTTGAATCTGCAAGACAAAGCAAATAGAAGGATTGGCCAGAAAGAATCCTGACCACAACCTCTCCAATGCTTAAGTTAGTCTTTGTTAAAGGATTAAAAGAAAATGATAATCAGTTCAGTGAACAATAGTGAGCATACATAGATTCGTGGTTAAGTGTTATATTTATAATAAGAAAAAATGTAATAAAGTAATATTATCTTTGAAAAAATGTGATCGTCCTTTTCCCATTTGATTGCTTGGCATAAGTATTCACATTTTTATTTAATACCAGTCATATAGCATTAAATAAAGATAGGATATGAATCAACTTTGGAGGCTTATTCAGATAAAGGGAGTGTCCAAATGTCATATCACCGTGCCACGTGTATAAGGAAAAGCCAACAAGGCAAAAATTTCTTATTGTAAAGGAACTAAAACATTATAAATGAACCAGATTTATTACTACATACTTTCATTATATGTGGGGCCCCATATTTGTGGTCAGATAGGTGTCAAATTACTTACTCTTCTGCTTGGCATACTAATTTGCTAGGCAATCTCTATTTAGAAAACTACCACATGTTTCTCTTGGTTAGTTGCCACGTGTTATGGTATTTTTTATATCAACAGTGTGCATAACCAATCAAAATAGAAAATTTAATCGATATTTTAGTTTTTTGATTCAATTCATTTGAATTTTTATTCAATTTCGGTGCTAATTAAGACATATCTTTTATTCGGTTAATTCAATTCTTTCTTATAGAATTGAAATAATTAAGACAATTTGGATCAAGTTGAAAACCAAATAATCATCCAAAGTCCGCCCTAGGGTTCTGTATATGGCTCAATGGGTTCCAAGTTCAGTTTAGAGCCATGGTGGACCTAAACATGCCTAATTTTTAGACCTAAACTAATTTTTCACCACTAACATTCATATGTTTATTTGTTTTTCTCAATAGTACCAAAAACATTTTATTTATTTCTTTGTTGACGATCAAAAATTATTATAAAAAAGTTGGTTCACCAATGACATGAAGATAAAAAGAAGTCAAGCATTAGTTGATTTTGATATTTTTAGTGCATTTAAATTTCTAGTATCAGGACGAAGTAATCCTGTATTCTGAAGATTAGTATCAATGTAAGTAGGGGAATAACTGCTACTTCATTTCACTTTTCATTCATCAAATACAGTACACGATTTTTGAATTTATCCTACGTATTTTAATAATTTTTAAGATATTTCAATTTCTTTGAATTGTTAAATTAAAGTTAATTACAAAATTATTACTTATATTTTAAAATTTTATTATAAAAAATTATTTCTTGATGCAAGATAATAGAATGCAAGAATATGCAAGTATTCAAAATCATACAACTTAATTCAAAATGCAAATTTCAAAATTTTTTTTTTGAATTTTTGATATTTTAATTCCAACAGCAATTAACTCGCTGATATTATCATAAGTTAATTGTGCTAGTTCAGGGATGTCTTTTGTTTCTTGAAAATGTTTATATACAATTTTTCATATGATTCTAATATAGATAAATAAAGTTTCAAATGATTCAAATACAAAAACATAATAAGATGCACAGAGGATAAATTATATAAAACTTGATGTGATTTTATTAATTCAAAGATGCTTGATACAATGGTAAGTTGTAAAACTTACTTGAAACAGAGCTTGATTCAAATTTGATACATAAATAGAGATTGGGTTTAATTCAGTGGAGATGGGTAAGGAATTTTGATGCAGGCTTGATGTCAGGATTTTGACTTAGGATTCGGGTTCTAAACTCAGCTCCTTGAGCAAGGTAGTAAACTTTACCTTTTATAATGGAAGGAAGAGTCTCGTAAGAGAATCAGGCTACAGTTTTTCCCATAGTGGGTAATGATTAAAGAGCCATGATTCTTTGCCAAAAGTGACATAAAGCATGATGTGGATAGTGATTACATGTGATTCGATATGACTTAAAGTTGATACAGTGATTTGATTCAGGAGATAAAGAAAAAGTAATTCAAAAAGTGACAGAGTTTGAAAGCTACAGTGATCACGCATGTGAGTCTACAGGAGCCTTCTTGATTGCTTGATTCTTGGTGTGTGATGATGTTACTGATGATGGTTGCTTAATGAATGGTGTCATTGCTGACACTTGATGATGTTTGATTCTGGATCGGATCTGATCTTGATTCAGTTGGGCTTGGATCGGATCTGATCTTGATGCTTGGTATTAGACCAGACTAAATGTTGGGCTTAATCCAGTATTGGGCTTGATTTTGATTTTGGACCTAGACTTGGTCTGGGTCTTGGTTCATTTCTCGGGCTTAGACCTAGTCTTGGACTTGGTTTGAGTCTTGATGGGAGATTGCTTAATTGGAGGGAGGATGCCATAGCAGTCATCTTCATTCTTGTCTCCAAGGTGGACTGAGTTGAAGCTGTCCGCAGTTGAATTGGAGTCTTCTCTTGATGCTTGATCCTGTTCTGAAAGTGATTCCAGAGCTTGCAATAGTTGTTGTTTCAATTTTTCTTTTGAAGTTATTGATGCCAATTTGGACATATTTTTGCTCTTCTGAAGAAGGGATTGAGGGTTTAATGCTGTAGATAATGTGGGCTGCATTTGGTATCAGAGCCATGGAAATAGCATAAGAGTATCATCTTAAAGACCATTAGATTTTTATTTAATTTTACAAACTTTAGGAATCAAATTTGATAGTCTGAGATTTAGGGTTATAGCCGATTTATAAGACCGAGAGTGCATAAGACCCTAGTTTAAGCACAAACCCTGCGGTAACCATCCCGTAGTAAGATTAAAAGATTTAAATCCAAAACTTTGTAAAACTAAATAATTATCTAATATACCTAAAATGGCATTCTTATCTAGATCTGGGTCTAGGGGGCATTAAGATCATCTCAAGATAGTAATATAATAAATCAAGAAGAACAAAATATTCAAAATATTTTGTTCCCATCAAAGAAATTTATCAAACTAGAAAATCCCGAATGTTCCCATTAAAGAAATTTATCAAGCCAAAAAGTAGTCATTTTCTTCCGACTACTCCATCAAGACTGTTGAACAAACAGTTCTATACATATTTGAATGTCAATCTGTCCAACTTTTGGACTCCAAAATCATCAAAAAAACATTAAGAAAAATATTCATATATCCACTTCAGTCTGATCCATGTAGCTGTTCAGTCACTTACCCGATTTGGATTAAACACATCAATCCTGCTCTGTCTTAGAGATCAAAGGCATCGCAAATTCCATAACTCTTTGCTTGGAGTCATAGAAACAAGCTTATATAACGGTCCAGTATACTTTAACTATTTTCCAAACTGTTCTGTTTCTTTACATGATCCAGGAATTTTAAAATCACTTGTATTAAAAAACAAACGTCAGGCTATGACATGGAACCTAGAAATATTCCTTTTACTATCATCTATAAGATTAATTATAAAACCATGACAACCCTTATGGATCCTTTAGTTAAAACCATCAGTCCGAAAGGAGCAATAGTCTTCTTTCAAATACAAAAGAAAAATTCCTATCTCATCGTTCCACAGACCATAATCTGGAATGACATCAGTCTTCCATCTAAATGGGAGTTGGAAGATCAAATATCCACAATTGTATTAGAAAATAAAACACTGCATCAAATCCAAGAATTCCCAGATGGAACTGTTAGACTCCGGTTCTCATCTGTAAGATTTACAAACCTTAAATCAAAGATGAAGAATCTGTAAAATCAAAAGAACCATATTTACCTCCAAGAACTTCCTGCTCTGCAGTCCCATTAAAAGATTCATATTTACCTCCAAGAACTTCTTGTTGTTCAATCCTATCATCAAGTAAATATGAACTTGTAAAGCTCAACAGAGCTAGGAATCAACCAATGCCCCAACCAATATACGTGGATCAAACTAATCAACAAGATGAAGATAATATATCTTTAACCCATATGTCACCAACACAATCACAAATGCAAGATGACCCTCAAATATATGTCTTTGATAGAGAATTTACCATAGATAAAAAGATATTAAAACAAGACTTTGAATCAATAGAAAATACTCAAAAAAGAAAATGGTTTTTATCAAACTTTGATGAAACTACAAGAATCCCAATAAGAAAAAAATTTTATAAGTATGTTCAAAATTATAAATTTCATATAAAATTCTTTGACTGGTTTGAAATATATGCATCAAACAATAACATAAATTATCCTTTTAACAAAGAATTGAATGTAACACAAAAACCCCAACAATGGAACACATCTGATGGTATCAAAGAATCTGTACATCCTCCTCAAGAAGAAATATCAATCTAATACAGAAACTCAAATATCAAGGCTTCACCTTACAAGATGAAGTCTCCACAAGCATTTGATGTAATATCAAGAGATATCCAAAAAATCATGGAATAAAATAATTTTACAAATCAAAATCTTAAAACAATAAGTGACCAATTAGACAGAATTGAAACAACTCTTCAAGAATCTGAACCTGAATCAAGTCAAACATCACAATAATCCATTAAACCTCTATTTGTTCCTAATGAAATCCCAAAGAAAATTAATAATCAATTAAAAGATAAATACCTAATGAATGAAACTGATAAAAAAAAATATCAATACTTTCAAATACTTTAATATTTGTAGTCTCCCTAAAAACACCATCTCCAACAACAAAATCAAAAACAATACACACATTATCTTATTTATCAAAATCTGAACAAGAACTGGTAAATAAATTTGAATAAAAAATAATTCAAATATTGTCTGAAATATCTGAAACTAAAACAGAGGAAAAATTAAAAACATTTGCACCTCAAGATCAAACATTAAACATGACAAAATGGAATCATAACAAACATAATACAAAATAAACAAAAAACTATTACCTAAGACCTTCTTTCCCTAACCAACAATTTGAAGAATTTATTGAACCAACACCATTCTTCAAAGGAACTGGAATTTATAAATGAAATTTAGATGGATTAATAGAATATCAAAAATTCAAAAACTTCAAAAAATGACAATGGTACCAAGTGCATGTAAAATGAAAAAACAATGTTCAAATAAAGTCGTTGCGGAAGTCCTAATCTCAGGATTTTCTGGACGTCTCAAGACTTGGTGAGATAAATATCTCACTGAATCTGAAAGAAATCAAATATTAAATGCTATCAAAACTAATGACAATAATGAACCTATCAAAATAGAAGTAGACGAAGAGTTAACAGTAGTCGAAGATGCTGTCAACACTTTAATCTTTTCTATTGTCAAATATTTCATTAGAAGCACATCAAAAATTGAAGAAAGATCATCAATAATCTTAACAAATTTAAAATGTCCAAAATTACAAGACTATCATTGGTATGAAAAATATTTTTATCAAAACTTGGAATGAGGGATAATCAACATCTTCCCTTTTTGGAAAGAAAAAATCATTGATAGAATACCAAGATTATTTGCAAAAAAAGTTAAGAACAGATTTAGAGAACAAAATGATGAAATCATTTCATATGAACAATTAACATTCCCAGATATATCAGATACAATCAAAGAATTGCATTTGAAATATTTACTAATTTTCTAATTGCAAAGAGAATTGACCCAAACATATAGAGAACTAGGATCATTCTGTGAACAGTTTGGACTAGTTAAACAAGAACTTCCTCCATCAAGAAAACTTAAAAAACATAAGAAACAAATATCAAAACCATATAAACCATACAAATCATATCATAAAAAGAAAAAAATACATTAAAAAAATTCCTCCTACTTGCTTCATAAAAAATACATTAAAAAAAATACATTAAAAGGATAAACTTTATCAAAAATCATATAAATCCCAAAGATCTCCATAAAAAATAAAATTCAAAAAACAAGTCGTAGATAACAAAAAAATTCCTCCTACTTGCTTCAAATGTGGCAAGGTAGGTCATTTTAAAAATAATTGTCCAACAAAAAATAAAATAAATTCTTTAGACACAGATGAACATCTTAAAAAACAATTGGAAATAATAATGTTATCAAACACTGATTCTGAATCAGAAATATCAAACTCCGAAGATAAATTTGAAATAGAAAACATAACATCATCAAATGAATTTAACCCAAATATATCTGATAACTCATCAAACAGCAATATTGTGAAAAATAATTGTCATTGTAATATTATCACTTGTAAACAAGAATTAATCATGGACACGATTGAAGATATTGAAGATCCACAATTAAAAAGAAATTATTTATTAAAATTCAAAGAAATCTGCAATAAACATCAAAATCAACAAAGAATAAAGAAAAAATGAATGAAATCATTATAACTTAGATTCAATATTAAAAAAGGCTAAACAATCCCAAAAATCACAAAAAATTCCAATAGAAGAAATTAAATTTGAAATCAAATAAATCAAGAGATAAATCAAAACTTTAAAAAATGAATTAAGATTATCAAAATTAAAAATCTAAGACTTGACAAATCAAATATTAATCATAAAATCCCAACGAAACAATCTCATTACAATCTCTGAACCATCATCATCACAACAAAAAAAAACCTAAAATAGATGACATTTTTCTATTGATTCAAATATCCTATCAAAAGTGGAATGTCAAATTAAAAATTGTAATCAACAAAGAATACACCATCAATACAATTGCATTACTTGATTCTAGCGCTGATCTTAACTGCATTCAGGAAAGATTAGTATCAATCAAATATTTTGAACCTACTAAGGAGAAGTTATCGTCTGCCAACGGTATGCTTCTAAAGGTCAAATTGAATTAACAAAAGCACATGTATGTAATCAAGGAATCTGTATCAAAACACTATTCATTCATGTAAAAGATTTAAAAAGAGAAGTGATATTAGGGACACCTTTCTTGAACCTTATTCAATCCATGACAGTTTTCCATAAGAGAATTTCAACCAACATTTCAGATCAAGAAATCATATTTGAATTTCTAAATCCTCCAAATATAAAAGATTTGAATATTCTAAAAAATATTTTAATAAACAAGAATCAAGTTAACCATATTTCAAAAATCATATCAAAAGAAAATCATTTAAGACTTTTAAAAGAAAAGAAAATTCATCAAGAAATTAGGGATCAACTGCAAGATGGCCAATTACAATTAGCCATGGAAAACTTTAAAAATAAAATAATCAAAGAAGTTTCATCAACTGTTCCAAATGCTTTTTGGAATAGAAAGCAACATATTGTAACTTTACCATGCGTAAAAGACTTTCATGAATCAAACATAAAAACTAAAGCAAGACCAATCCAAATAAATCAAGAACTTTTTGATTACTGTAAGAAAGAAATTCAATAGTTATTAGATAAAAAAAAAAACTCATAAGACCATCAAAATCTCCCTGGAGTTGTGTAGCTTTCTATGTCAATAAGAATGTAGAGCTAGAGAGAGGTACACCCAGACTTATAATTAACTACAAGCCTTTGAACAATGTCTTACAATGGATTCGATATCCAATCCCTAATAAGCAAGACTTACTTCAAAGACTTGTAAATGTTAAAATATTTTCAAAATTTAATTTAAAATCTGAATTTTGGCAAGTCCAGATTGCTGAAAAAGACAAATATAAAATGGCATTCACCGTTCCATTTGGACAATACGAATGGAATGTAATGCCTTTCGGATTAAAAAAATGCTCCAAGTGAATTTCAAAAAATTATGAATGACATTTTTAATCCACATTCTAAATTTTCAATTATATACATTGATGACATATTAATCTTTTTCAAATAACATTGAATCTCATTGGAAGCATTTAAATATTTTTCTTTATATTATAAAGAAAAATGGTTTAGTGCTTTCACTATCAAAAATCCATCTCTTTCAAACAAGGACAAGATTTCATGGTCACTACATTGATCAAGGAACAATTACTCTTATTGAAATGGCTCTGGAATTTGTAAACAAATTTTCTGATAAAATCAAGGATAAAAATCAGTTACAGAGATTTCTTGGAAGCCTCAATTATGTAGCAAATTTTTCTTAGAAATTAAACATCATAGCAGCCCCATTAAGAGAAAGATTTAGGAAAAGCCCTCCTCCATGGTCTTCTTAGCATACCCAAATCATCAAAAATCTCAAAACCCATATCAGGTCTCTTCTATGTCTTCATATAGCAGACCCACGTGCATATAAGATCGTAGAGACAGATGCATCAGACCTAGGATACAGTAGTATTTTGAAACAATGTCTCCCTGGTCATCATTAAGAGTAATTAGTTAGGTTTACTTCAGATACCTGGTCTAATGCTCAGAACAATTACAGCACTATCAAAAAAGAAATTTTATCAATTGTTTTATGCATTCAAAATTTTCAAAGCGATTTATTGAATCAAGAATTTTTAATCAGACTTGATTGTAAAGCTGTTAAGCATGTTTTGCAAAAGGATGTTCAAAACATTACACCAAAATAGATTTTTACACGCTGGCAAGCTATTTTCTCAATTTTTGATTACAAAATTGAATACATTAAAAGAGAAGCAAACCCTATCCCTGACTTTCTAACCCGTGAATTTCTGCAGGGAAGCCATGTCTCTTAAACATCAAACCAAACCTTCATTATCAAACCCATCAAACCAAGAAATCAAACCAACTACCAAGGCATCATATGCCATGATACCAATCGAACCAGACACCACCCTATCTCAACCAACCATACCAACAACCATTCCCAGAATCCGTCTTTTTTCACCCATAGACTAGTATACCCAGCTGGTTGAAGAATAACAACAATAATAAAAACTTTTGAATCAAGCAGCTGATAAGAACTTTGCTCAAATTGTCATATCAAAACCATCAAAAGAGGTGGCTTTACGTCTCTCTTTTGCATCAAGTATAGTGGCCTTGAGCTCCATACCATCTTCATCAAAACAAGTGGCAGTGTCGACAAACCCTACTCCAATCTCCCAAATATCCCCAATTCAAAAATCATTATACATTGATAAACTCCAAACCTACCTCATCACAGAACTCCAACAGGAGTTTGAAAATCCTTTTGAACCCTTAAACCTTCTTCTTATCAACAACCTCCTCCAAACCATTTATGTGTCTAACAATCATTTTCCCACATCAAACCCCATGAAAACACAAAAATTTTATGAATATATCCTTGTTGATACTAATTCTATCAGTATTAAACATTACTAAGACAAATTTGACCCATCCACCATTGCATACTCCACATACCAAATATCAAGAATCCTAACCATTGATGACTGGGGTTCCCATACAAACTAGACCCGCCAGTTTTCCTAGTATTTTGTACCTTCTACCTACAATTAATAGGATTATCAACGAGCCTGGTACAATGCATTTTACTACCAAAATAAAACACTCAGTCTCTGCTAGATGTTTTATTTTTCAAACAAATTTCATCAAACCCCGCTAGCATGGTTTATCACGTGGTGGACCATGTTTGGACCAATCCCTGAGTATCGAGCCATAAGAATAGCATAAGAGTATCATCTTAGATACCATTAGATTTTTATTTAATTTTACGAACTTTCGGAATAAAATTTGATAGTCTGAGGTTTAGGATTATAGCTGGTTTATAGGGCAGAGAGTGCGTAAGACCCTAGTTTAGGCACAAACCCTGAGATAACCATCCCGTAATAAGACTAAAAGATTTAAATCTAAAACTTTGTAAAACTAAATAATTATCTAATATATCTAAAATGGCATTCTTATCTAGATCTGTGTCTACGGCATCAAGTTCATCCAAAGATAGTAATATAATAAATCAAGAAAAATAAAATATTCAAAATATACAACAACCTTTATCAAACTAAAAAATTCTGAATATTCCTATCAAAAAAATTTATCAAGCCAAAACGTGGTCATGTTCTTCTAACTACTCCATCAAGACTATTGAACAAATAGTCCCATACACATCTGAATGTCAATTTGTCAAACTTTTGGATTCCAAAATCATCAAAAAAACATCAAGAAAAATATTCATATATCCACTTCGGTTTGATCCAAGTAGCTGTTCAACCACTTACCCGATCAAGATTAAACACATCAATCCTGTTTTGTCTTAGGAATCAAAGGCATCGCAAATTCCATGACTCTTTGCTTGGAGTCATAGAAACAAGGTTATATAATGAATCCTATAGAAAATTGCAAAAGGAATATTTCTAGGTTCCATGAGATAGCCTAAAGTTTGGATTTTTTATACAAGTGATTTTAAAATTCCTGGATCATGTAAAGAAACAGGATAGTTTGGAAAACAGTTAAAATATATTGGACCATTATATAAGCTTGTAAGAATTAAGTTTAATTCAGTGGAGATGACTTATATTTTAAAATTTTATTATAAAAAATAAGTTAAAAAAAATTAAAATTCATTTCTCAAGATTTGGGAGGCTGGCATCTTTTTCAATGTTAACTTTGGAACAGCATTACTTGGGTTAGATTAAAATTCAGCTGTCGAGGTACATTCACACTTTTTTTTTTTTTTAATCAGGGACAACAATACTACATGGGTTGTTAAATTAAAATAATTCAATGACTCAAATGTATTTATACTTTTTTGAATTAAAAAATACATCTGAATCATTAAATTTTAATCCAACATTCTTAGCAATGTTATCGCCGAGCTGGCATTGAAAAAGATGTCAGTCTCTCCCATACCTCTTTAACAGTAAAATACATAAATGGAATTGCCTAAACTGGCACTATAGGAGAAGAGAGATATCTCAGTTGCCAAAAATGGTCAAGAAATGACGAGTAACAATCGAGAAAGATATTTATCGACCACCAGATTACGGCAGGTCAAGCTTGGGTCGAGATTGTTTTTTTTCGACCGTCTATAAGCAGTCAGCAAAAATTCCGACCGCCACTAATGGTCAACGAAAATATTAGATTCAACCTTTCTCATTTACGTGAAGATGACCTTTCTCGTCTGCCATGGGGCGGTTGACATAAGCTTTTCTCAGCCGATTCGTGGCGGCCGACATAAACTTTTCTCGATTGGGGCTATGGCGGTCGACAATAGCCTTTCCTTGGCTGGTTCCTGGCAGTTGACAATTGTATCTATTTTTTTTTAACATAAAAAATCTTGCTATAACATTCATCTATGCTATAAAACCCGTATATATGTTATGCACATTCATATAGCAAACTCTGCCCCATAATTAAACCCGTATATATATTGCAAAAAATTTAAATTCATCTAATAAAATAAATCATTTTCATAAACTAAGTAACAAAATAATTTAATGGCAAAACATTTGATAACAAAACAATGTCTTTTTGTCCTATGTCGAAATCAAAACAATTTCACCACCCATCAAACCTGAAATTAACAAATAAGTTAAATTAAAACCAATTATAGTGTATGAATTTAAAATTAAATTCATAAATGTAAATGTCCACTCGAACTTACTCAGATCCAACAATGGTTGGCCATCCATGACTCAGATTCATAGAATATTTGTTTAGCGATCTCTAAATTAGTTAGACCCATTACCCGTGAAGTTTGGTGCCTAACGGACCCAGTTTGCTCGGTTTGAGATGTCAAAATCGAAAAGTGGAACGTTACAAGTCTAAGTGTCAGTGTGAACCTACCCGGAGCCATTCCGAGCCATCCGTGGCTTCGATTCGAACCCCATCTATTCCAAAAGTCTTTAAATCACTTAGACCCACTACCTGTGAAGTTTGGTGCCTAACGGATCTCGTTTGCTCGATTTGAGATTTCAAAATCGAAACGTGGACTGTTATAAGTCTAAGTGTTAGCGTTAACCCACCGAGAGCCATTCCAAGTCATCTGTGGCTCCGATTCGAACCCCGTCTATTCTAGCCGTCTCTAAATCACCTAAACCCACTACCCGTGAATTTTAGTGCCTAACGGACCCCGTTTGCTCAGTTTGAGATGTCAAAACCGAAATGTGGAACTTTATAAGTCTAAGTGTCAACGTGAACATACTCGAAGCCATTCCGTGCCATCCGTGGCTCCGATTCGAAGCCTGTCTATTTCAGTAGTCTTTAAATCACCTAAACCCACGACCCGTGAAGTTTTGTGCCTAACGGACCCCGTTTGCTCAATTTGAGATGTCAAAACCAAAACGTGGAACGTTATAAGTCTAAATGTCAGCATGAACCTACTGAGAGCCATTCCAGGCCATCCGTGGTTCCAATTCAAACCCTGTCTATTCCAACAGTCTCTAAATCATCTAAACCCACTACCCGTGAAGTTTGGTGCCTAACGGACCCCGTTTGCTTGGTTTCAGATGTCAAAACTAAAAAGTGAAACGTTATAAGTCTAAGTGTCAGCGTGAACCTACCCGTTTATTACAGCAGTCTCTATATTTTAAACCATATACACTGATATAAATTAAATGTTTGTAAATAACTACATACCTTATGCTAATCACAACTATGTGTCGGAGAATTGTCATCGTCTCCCTCCTATAGTTAAGAGTTTAAAATTTCTGTTATCGTTTACTACAATGAAAATAAAATCAAAAGCAAAATGAACATTTCAAACACGCTTTTATGTTACTCGAGGTCGGTGTCGAATATCACGAAACCCCTCTTGTAGCTGATCTCACAAATGTAAGATGCACTACTCCATCTCAACACGTACCTCCTCAAGCATCTCAACATAAACACTAGAACGAATCTCCTCTTGGAGCTCAGCTTGTAGCTCCTCTTGAATCTCAGCACGCAATTGCTCCCCCATGTCTGTTCGAAATGTGTCCAAGCGCTCGGCAACAAGCTACTTAATCTCCTTCTCTGCGCATCTTTGTGATGTTGCAGTAGTCGCCGCTCCAACTACCTCTCGAATCATGGATCGAG
>JAVXUM010000013.1:12024553-12034653 GCA_035590655.1 Pouteria glomerata | reverse complement strand
CGCTCCTGGAGCTGTTGATACATGTGTGGATCTTGATTTTGACCCTTTTAACATTTTAATTTGTTGTATTTTGCTTGACTCATGAAAGATTGTTTCAATTGTTATGAATTCTTTTATTTTTAGCATATGTTTCTCGTAAAATTTGCAATTATTGTCTAGTATTAATTTTAATTTTGTTTGTCTTTTTTTTTTTTTTTCTTTAAAAGCTTGTTTTGTTTATTTAATTGGTGGAGTAATATGCATCCGGCACATGGTAGTATTACTGTGGTTGTCCCTTGGTGTGGTTGTCCCTTGGTGAAGTTGGGTTTCAATCATTATTTAGGTCATATCACCCGAGAAAAAAAAAATTAGTCATTTGAAATTTTTGAAAGTATTCTAAAATTTTTCATATTCTAGGAAGAAGTGACTTTTATTAATTTTTTAAAAGATTCATTTAATATGGTTTAATATCATTTTTTTTTTTAAAACTTAACACTTAAATTAATAATAATAAACTACAAAAATTACGGGACATACTTTTTTCTTTTTGGTATGAAGAAATTCTCTGGCAAGTGATCGCCGTTCGTTGGTCGTTGGTCACTGATCGCCGGTTACCCAACTAGGCTCCAGCGATTGCTCAACCAACCGAGGCCCGAAACTTCGGTATTGAGCTATTGCCTCCCCTAAGCTCAATTCGTTGTATGAGAGTTGTATGAGGGGTGCTTAGGCGAGAATCAAACTCATGACATGAGAAATTCTCTCAAATCTTGGACTCTCTTCTCATTTCACTAAACTAACCCCTTAGGGCTACGGGACATATACTTGCAATTACCACTTAGTGCAAATCAATATTTGAGAACTAAAGATCCAAACTTGGCAGCTAACTAGGCTAGAACTATAAGTTAAAAACTAACAATAAAAATGTAATATTCAAAGCCAAAGAGAAGGATGAGAAAATGAAATTCACCAGGCTTTGGGCAAATTTAGCAAGAAAACTTTTGCTAAATGTTTTAGAAAACTTGCTTGGTCTGCAACCATTTACCACCTATAATTAGAAAGAAATGCTAGAATATATGGAGGTATTGCATCTCCTACCTGAAGTATTGTATCAATAATTAAACATGAAGTCTGGACCCGTACAATATAGAAGTTTAGAGCAAAATGTATTTTTGATGATTATGATCTATATTTGAAATGGGAGATCCCAACTAATTTAAATAGTTAATAGGCTCTTTTATATATCGGAGGAATGCCTCCTAAGTACTTGTAAATTTCTCCCAATTAATTCAAATTATCTTACTTATAAATAAAAAAAAAAACAATAAAAATGTTGATAAAACATCTAAATGACACGGCACGGTGATGTCAATTCAATACCCAAAATAAAGTAACAAAATACAATAACACATGCAGCAACAATTTAAATATGTTGATTAAAGATTTTTAGTTATTCAAATAAGATACTAATACTTTCTTTGTGAATTTACTGAGGGAAGAAAAGAAATGCTAGTTAGAGAGATATGGTAGTTTTTTTTTTTTTTTTTGGAACTTTAAAAGAAATGTTAAGGACTTTTTTTCTCCTTATTTGTACTTGAGAAGAAATGGAGGAAAAAAGAAAATGTGTATTGTTATTTTTGCCTTAAATTGTTTAATCAATTTGTTCGTTCTAGGTTGTTTGTAATTTTTTTTTAATTCTTTCTTTTATAAGTAAATATATCATTTTAAAAATTCTATTAATTTATTATTTTTTTATAATAATTTATGTTGTAAGATACATGAATTTAAATTATAGTTTCTCGAATTTAAAATGAAATTATATGTAAGTTAACGTTCTTATATTTTTTTTTTATTTAATCAACTATGCATTATGGAAATCTATAGGATAACTTGATTGGTGTTTATTTCTCATGAAGCTAAGTAATTAATTTTTATTTTTGTAACTTAACTAAATAATTTTAAATAATTGAAATAGCATTTTTTTTAAACGTAGTTGGTGAACGGCTAGAAAAGTCTGCCGAACTGTTTTATTATTTATTTATTATTTTAATTGAGAAGGGAAACAAAATAGTCACACCATCTAGTTTATTTATTTAGAAATCGTTTGAAATTATAAAAATTGAGATAAAATGTAATTTGACTTACATTTTATTATTTGGAGTAGATAGAAATTGTAAAGTTTTTTTTTTTTCAGAAATAAATATAAAAATTCATTCAAATGGATTTTGATAAAAAATTTTTGATATTTTGTGCAAATTTTTTTAAAATAAAACTCCAAACGCGACCTTGTGTTTGATTAGGAAAAAGAACAAGATAACAGAATCGCAAACAAACTTCTCGCTATATCTCTTTATTGACTAGCAAAAGCCTTCGGTTTATGACGTGGTTACCTTGACTCCCATCAGCGTCGTTAATTAGGATTTTTCACCCTAAGGCCCAAACAAGTGGGATCAAAAACTATTAAATTTCATTAAATTTAACTACTTTTTATATTTTTTTCAATTACATTTTAACACATATCACCTTTATGTCAAATTATCTGTATTTTTACAATATTTTTTGCTAAATTTTTATCTTCCAAACACCCCCTAAATCCGTTTCTTCTCTCAATTACAAATTGAAGAGTAATGAAAAGACTTACATTTATATTTCTATACATTTAATTTTAGAGAATTTTACTTACTTTTCAAATGTAAAAATTTTTGTTATAATAGAAAATTATACATAAACTATTTTTAAATTAAAAGATTTCTAATTATATTCACTTTTAATCAATTTTAGAGAATCTTTTTAAGTGTATCTCATTAACACTTAAAGTTCTTTTAAATTCGAATTCACATGATTTAGAGTGCTTTTGGTGTATTAATTTTTATTAAATTTTGATAATTTAACCAAAATTGACGTCTCGCTTTCATATGTTTGATAATAATTTGTAAAAGCTAAAGACTAATTTGAGGAAATTTAGAAAAGATTAGTAGTTTTGTGTATTAACTTTTTTATGTGCTCGGTAACTTTTGATGAAAAATGTTAAACGTTAGAAAAAATTAAAAATTTTTGACTTGCTACCAAACTGGCCCTAGTTTTTCTAAATCTCAATTTTAAGTCTCTTCAAACTTTCTTTTAATTCTAAGATAGTATTTTATGGATTGCATAATTTTAATTTTGTTCACTTTTACTATAAATGAGATGACATTTTTAGTTAAATTTGAATAGAATTAATAAGATGATAAGTATTTGATAATCAAACATGATTTATTTATTTCCCAAAACTTTCATGCTATATATATATTCCCATCAATTTATGTGGCTTTCTACTAAATGTTTAGGGTTGTTCACGGCTTAATTAGTAATTATTCAAAATATTTAATTTTATATTCTACTTTGCCTACCCTAATTATAGATAAATTAAAGTAAAATGCCAATTTTTAGTACTAAAAAATTGTAAAAATAGTTATTTATGCACGATTAGTTAAATATATCATAACTTATTTTGTGAGCTGTCATTCAAATTTAAATTAAAATTTACATCTTAACTGAATTTATGTATGAGACATTTTTTTCTTAAATAATTAGTGTTAATTTGGTTTATTTTCAAATTTATAATTAAATTCAAACGTAATCTAAGGCAATTAATGTTTGACACGTGTGAATGGAATGGAATGAAAATTTTCACTTTCAATTCGGACAGTAAAATAATTATTTTAATCTTGACACCCTTTTTGGCCCAAATTTATATTTCTAGGCTTCTCAAAATAATATAAAATATTTATTGACATGCAAAGAATTAAGAAAATTTTGATCCAATTCAAACTCAATCTGTATCTGTAGAATAAATTGGAACATTTTTTTTACTCATATTCAAGTTCCAAAAACTAATTTTTTTATAAAAAAATTTATGTTAATTTATATTAATTTCATTTTATTTCATTATATTGAAAATATGTAATCAAATTATAAAAATTTAAACTGAATGTTCCTTATATTTTCATAATTTTTTATGTTAGTAATCAAACAAAAAAAAATGAAATTCCTAAGTGCATTCTATTCTCACTTTTCATTCTATTCTATTGCATTTTATTTTTATGTACCAAACTTAATAACCAAATGAAATAAATAATTAATATATTTTTTTAATTACTTAAAATATTCAAATTAATTTGTAAGTATTTTAATTAATTTTTAAATTTTAAACTAATGATCATTATAAAATAAATAATTAAAAAATTTTGTAAGTTGAGTTACCAATCAAGTTAAAAGAACTAATATCATATGCGGCCAAATTTCTGGGTTATTTTTGCGAGTTACTAATCAAGTTAAAAGAACTAATATCATATACGTCCAAATTTCTGGGTTACTTTTGCGAGTCTCGGCGGCGGCAAAATTGAGATGGCTGAGTATCTTTCGTGGATTTCGGAGGGAAGGGTATTAAACTGTAATGGGACACATGTCATGGAATGATACTGGTGGTAGGAGAAATGGGCTGTGCACCTGCGTTCACCCAATCAAAGCTATGTAGTCCACTGCAGATTGGGGGTGAAAAATACCATTTTAGGGGTGTTTGGTGTGATGAAAAGTGAAATAAAATGAGATAATTTATGAATTCGTAATTCGTGTAATGAGATAAAAAGTAAATAATTTTTAAAATTTTTTAAAATTTTTTAAAAATTTTTAACAAAACAAACAACCCCTTAGAGATATCACGGGTGGGTGTAAGACGAGTATGCCCTTCTCTATCTTCTTTTCCGTTTAGTGACACTTGTTTTTCTTTTCTTTTCTTTTTTTTTTTTTCTTTTTGTTACTGTCTTTATACCGGTTTATTGGTAATTTTATTTTTTTTTTTTCATATCCATTTTCACTAGAGATATTTGGGTGTAAAAGAAATTATAAAAATCTCATAAAATTTCTAAAATTTATTTTACTGCACACATTACGAATTCACGATTTATCTTATTTTATCTCACTTTTTTTCATACCAGACACTCTCTAGGTTATGAATTCTCCATTTCCGTCCTAATTTTGTGATAATTTTTTTTTTTTTCATATACATCTTCACTAAGTTATACATTCTCCGTTTTCATCCCACTTGGGTCCATTGGGTATGCCATCAAACTATAAAAAATAAAATAAATTTCTAACAACCTTTATAAATTACTAAAACTCTCTATTACACATTCTCACTTTTACTATATTAATAAAAATTTTAACATTTCACTAAAAAAATAAAAAATTTGAAAAAAGATTAACAGAATGTGTAAATTTTTTTAACAATTATATTTTTCGAGTCGAAATCTTTCAAGCAAGTACCATTATCGCTAACTTTTTATTAATTTTTTTGATTTTGTGGGAATGGATTTGAAAAACTATTCCCACGGTTTTGACAAAAATATACAAAAATAAAAAATTTTTGACAGAAATTCGTGGGAACGGACCAAAAAAACTATTCTCACGGTTTCTCTCTTTGTCCGTTCCCACGGTTTATCTCTCTTACTTTTTACCACAAAAGTCCAAAAGTATCACTATTTTTTCTTCAAAAAATTCTATTTGAAACGCCAACTACCAAAGATCTAAAATTAATCCAAATCTCATTTTTCTTGTTATTTTAACACTCCAAACGCCCCTTATCTATTAACCATACTAACTTTTATAAATTATAAATTATATATATAAAATAAATATTATAAATTATTATAAATATAAAATAATATATTATATGTATATATTAATTAAAAATTTAAAAATATATATAAATTAGTAAATAAATATTTAAACAAATATAGAACGGTATAGAGAATATCATACTTGTTCTATTCGGATAACACTTAAAACTTCTATACTAGTTTTCATTTCTCTTATTAATACTCTCATGTCCCCTCTAAACAGAGTGAGTAAAGCATGCATCCTTTGCTTATAGGGTAACTTTAACATTCGTAATTCTAATATCCTAAAGATGAGGAAGGATCTCGTACAGGAAGAGAATCGACTTTACTAAGAGAGGGATTAGTGTCAATTCTGAGAGTCGGTGAGCTATATAAAGGATAGATCATACATAGTATACATATATTTTTTTCGGTTATGTATTTTAACGTAGTATTATTAATGACGTAATTTTAATATTATAATTACGGAATTTAATAAAATAAATAAATAAAATAATTGTAACATTAAATCTGATCCATTAGTTATATGATGCAAGATGTATAACCGTTGTCCCTTCGGGGACAGCCCAGTGGGTGGAGCGGTGAGCGCGGAGACCAAAGGTCACGAGTTCAAACCCCGCCAACACCTTTCTGAGTTAAGCCGGTCAGCTGGGGCTTGTCTAGGCTGATTTACCTCCCTGTGGTTCTTTGCCGGCTAGGGTCACAGGGGCGAGCTTCACCCAGAGCACACCCTCGGGTAGCGGCTGCGGGCTTCCTCGTATAACAAAAGATGTATAACCGTTGCATTGAGGACTTAATATTTATGTGATTTTTTTTTTTATATATATTTAACAATTTTTATTTTATATTTTTTGTTTTCAATTTTAAATTCTTCATCATAAATAAAAGCAAAAAAACAAATTTGGTAATGTAAATTTTGTTTAAAATAATTAGTTTTATCTTGATAAATATATTTCATATTAATTTAATTAGATGTATTTAATTCAATTAATTAAATTAATAAAATATATTAAATTAATTTAGTTTTATAAAAATATTTATTCTTTAATAGTAATTAACTTTAGTAAAGTAAATTAATACATAATACATATGCTTGGCTAAAGCATTTTGATTTGTTGGAAATTGTGAAACATAATTGGATGAGGCCAATTCTCTTTAGTTATATGATTGTTTTTCAACATAAACTTATCAAGCTTGATAATTATCTTAAGTACTGGAACAAAAAGGTGTTTGGAAATGTTTTTAATTAAGTCCAAGAGGCCTAACAAGAAGTGCATCACAGGGAGGTAGTATTTGATACTTCAGGATCTGATCAGGATAGATATGTTCTTTAGTTGACCAAAGCTAGATTGCAGTAGGCTTTATCCAGGGAGAAATCTTTTTTACAACAGTAGTCCCGGATTAGGTGGCTTAAGGAGGGGATGCAAATTCTCAGTTCTTTCATGCTATGATTAGAAAGGAGCACCATATTCTTTCTATTCATCAGATTCAGGGTACAGATGGTTTTTGGATCACTAATGCAGCTGGTATAGATTCTTTGGCAATTGTCTATTATCAGTCTTCCTTATCTGGTGATAATTCTCACTTTACTTTGATGGATTTTGATTTTATACCAGCCTTGGTGACTCAAGATGATAATGACCTATTATGTGGTGCCCTTTCCATTGAGGAAGTCTGAGAAGCGGTTTTCTCTATTGATCCCGATAGTTCCCCTAGGCCTGATGGTTTCTGTAGTAGATTGTACCAGGCTTGCTGGGGCATTATTGGTTTGGATCTTCATGCGACAGTTTTAGATTATTTCAATGGATCTCTTTTGCCTAGAGGTTTTTTAAGCAGTCTCCTAGTCCTACTCCCTAAAAAGCCTACTCCTTAAAAAGCCTTTTCCTATTACTTGGGCTAATTTTAGGCCTATTAGTCTGTGTAATGTGAGTAATAAAGTCATTACCAAAATTCTAGTTTCTAGCCTTTCACGCTTATTGCCTTGGATTATATCCCCATCCTAGAGTGGTTTTGTTCTAAGTAGATTGATCCATGATAATATTTTGTTAGCCCAGGAAATGGTCCATGACTTGAACAGGAAGACTCGTGGGGGTAACGTGGTGCTTAAGCTTGATATGGCTAAAGCATATGATAGATTGTCTTAGCCTTTTATTATTCAGATGCTTCGTGCCTTTGGTTTCTCTGAGTAGTGGATTTCATTGATTTAAAGAGCCATTATGAGCCCTTGGTTTCTATTATGGTTAATGGTGTTGCTAGGGGTTTCTTCCAATCGCAGAGAGGTTTACACCAAGATGACCCTATCTCTCTTAGTCTATTTATTATTGCTATTGAGTTCTTGCCTAAGAGTTTGGATTATGTGGTAGCTCGATATCCTTCTATTGCTTATGCTACTTTTGTGCCTATCACTATTTCCCATCTGAGCTTTGTTGATTATATTATCATTTTTGCTAATGGGAGTAGAGATAGTCTTTGGCATGTTATGGGAACTTTGCATAAATATGAGGCAGGATTAGGCCAGCTTATGAGTCAAGCTAAGAGCAGATACTGTGTTGGCAGATCTTCTACTGGTCTTCGTCGTAGTATTATTATTCACAGTGTGACTGGTTTTCAAAGAGGAGATCTTCCTTTCACTTATCTTGGATGCCCAATCTATTTGGCTCAATTTAAGATTACTTTTTTTGAGGATCTTGTGAGAAAGTTTAGAGATAAAATTTCAGGCCAGGCTAATTGTCTTTTCTCTTTTGGGGGTAAGATTGTATTGATTAGGTATGTTCTTTCTACTATGCCTATTTACTTATTCTATGCTTTGAGACCCCCTTCAGATGTTTTTCATTAGTTGGAGAGATTGTTTATTAAATTCTTTTGGGGTAATACCAACACATCAAAAAAGATTCATTAGTGTAAGTGGGCTTCTATTTGCTTTTTTTTGGAGGAAGGAGGTCTAGGGGTTCGGTCTTTTGATGATCTAGCTTTTGCTTGTGAAATCAAACTTTGGAGCTCAATAGTCCTTATAGGCCTCATTTATGAAAGCTAAATATTATCGGCTAGCTCGTCCATGTAATATTCCTTTTGCTTATCCACCGTCTCCTTTATGGAGACGTCTTTGTGCTACTCAAGCAATGGTTGAATCTTTAGTGAGGTGGATGATCAAATCAGGTGATTCCAGTTTTTGGTATGATTGTTGGATGGGATCATGCCCCTTAGTTTCAGTAAATCCTAAGGCTGTCGGGCCAGAATCTGTTTCCTCATATTGGACTGACACTAGATGGGATAGGGAGAGGATTTGGACAGTCTTACTCCATTCTATTGCTAAGCAAATTTTTTAGATTCCTGTAAGACAGGGGGTCGAGATTTAATTAGATGGAGCTTAACATTAGATGGGGAATTTTCTTTGCAGTCTACTTGGAATTATGTGCATATGTCTACACCTGCAAGGCCGATTTTTTAATTATTTCGCAGAGGCATATAATTTTTTTACTTAGAGACTTAATTCATAATTGTTTGGCCTTGGATGATTCACTTGCGAGTCGAGGATACCACATAGTGTCTCATTGTATTTGTGGTGGTTCTATTAAGACTTATTGTCATCTATTTTTGGAGTGCCCATTGACAGCAGGTATGGTAGTACTTCTTCAGCATGTTTGGGCTTTATTTATATGAGTTCCATTTTTGCATCTGCTATGCTTCTTCATTAGCATTGGTGTTCCCCTTCGGTGGTCCATATTTGAGTGTCGGTACCTTGCTATATTTTTTGGCCTATATGGAAAGCACGTAATGCTTGCAGATTTGATGGTGTATCTTTCCAGATTATGAGATTCATTCACTGCATACTCATGGACTTGCATCTTTTGGGTTTAGCATTTGGCTTCAAAGTTTCACAATTTTGTGGAGATTCTTTTGTGAGATTTGTGACTGCTTTGAGGAGATTACCTAGTAAAGTCAGGACGGTGAGATTGGTTTCATGGCATAGACCTCTTATGGGCTCTCTGAAGCTTAATGTAGATGGTTGATTTTGAGGTAATTCTGGTCTTTCAGCTGTTGCAGGCATTATTAGGGATTACATAGGCAGGGTTATTTGTGTCTTTAGTCAATTTTTGGATCATAAGGCCATTATCTATGTTGAGTTAGTGGCACTTCTAGTTAGCTTGGAGTTGGCTATTTCTTTGGGATTTTCTTCTCTGATTATTGAGTCTGATTCAACCACTATTATATCTTAGGCTACTTCTAATGGCTCATGCTGTAATACCCATCACCTTTGGTGTACTTGGAGTTCCTTAATGAAATATATACTTTCTTTGAACATGATTGATGATGGCCAAGTAGTCTAGACTTTGGTGTGAATTTGGAATCTTGGTGTAGTGGAATGAGGTGAAAATGGATAAGTTTTGAACACCTAAAGTGAGTTAAATTCTAATGGTTCCATGGTTAGGGCATGAAGACTTTTAACTCGCCATTTGACCCTAGGGT
>JAVXUM010000013.1:11979317-12009248 GCA_035590655.1 Pouteria glomerata | reverse complement strand
ACAGACTCCCAGGCATCATAACTTCGTCGGTGGTCAACGCACAACTGGACATATCATTATTAAGATTGAGAGTTTGGAAAAATAGGGTGTGATCGGAGAAACAGAGGATCAGGGCCTGGCCTATTTCTTTTTTTCTTTTAATTTTATCAAAATTTAATTATTTTACGTTTTTTTTAATTAAATTTTAACATATATTACTTTTATGTTAACTTTTACGATACTTTTTATTAATTTTTTTTTTCTTTCTAAACATCCTTTAAATAAAATTAAATAAGTTATAAATTTATAATTTATATAATAAAATAAAAATAAATAATTTTTAAAATCTTTTTTATTTATTAACCTGTCAGACAGTACTTTTAACTTTTTATTTTTATTTTTTTTATAAACTAAACAGCCCAAATTTAGGTAGGACTGAAATCGCACAAGGGCCATCGCATACCCACCACCATTTTGCCCTCGTACACAATCACTCACCGGACTGGAAGACGTTTGTGATTTTTTAATTATAACAAATTAAACGGCTGGAAGAGGTTCGTTTAATTTTTTTATAAATTTTTACAAATTTAAAACAATTATTTATTTTTTATTTTATTATACAAATTTAAAATTTAAAATTTAAAATTATTTTATCTTATTTTTTATTATATTAAGTACTCTCCAAAAACTCTTAAAAATAAGAGATGTCACCGGATCTTGTTAAGGTGTTTAATATAATAAAAAATAAGATAATTTATAAATTTGTAATTCGTATATTAATATAAAAAAATAAATAACTTTTAAAATTTTTTTAAATTTTTTAACAAAACAAATCTCCTTTGAAAAAAAAAAAAATAATCAATTCTCTAGGAGGCCGAAATGGGGATGTGATGGGACCAGCTATGCTCTGACACCACGTAATCAGCCTTATCTCTTGGGAATCTTTTTATGGTTAAAATTTTGATGAAGGGGTGCGAAAGCTGCCGGTGGGCGTGTTTCGATTGGAGGAGTTTTCTCGTGAGAGGAAAACGTTCAATGGAATCACATTTTTATTAGTGACACGTGATTCGAATCGTCAACATTACTGTACCGTTTTAAATAAAAATCAACATTGCCGTATTTTTGTCAGGCTGGAAAAAGAGATTTTTGAAATGTTTCGTAATTAAAATCTGACTATTTAAATTAATTATATATTTTTAATTTCAAAAAATATACATTTATTTAGAATGTTGGACTTTAGTTCAACGATGTCGAATTCAATTGTTACCAAATTGAGATTCAGATCAATATCAATCTTTATTTTATTTTTTTTTTGAAAATTATATGCTTCAAATATATATATATATTTGATAATTAGAGAAATGTTTTTTTTGTAAGTCTTTTAGATTTTATGAGTATAAGAAATTTTTAAGTTGTTGGCATGCACTCTCACACATCAATCCAAATTAATCACGAGGATTCATTCGACTAATCATTTTCAACTAGTCATAACATTAAAGCTATATTTGATATGGGGTGAAAATATGAGAATAAAAAATCATCTATGGCAAGGGGATCAATCACAGCGCGTCCGCTATCTGGGAAAATTTTGACCATTGAACTGCCCCGTCTCCTCCACTCAATAAAAAGCACGCCAATTTGGCAGGGGAGCCAACATTTGGCGTGGGAAGGGTAATGTAGTCATTTCGACAAAGGGCAAGCAGCCCCGGGCACATCGTCCTTTCAGTCTTTGCCAAACAATTACGCGTTGAATTTTCCAGGGAGACAAACAGAAGAACCAGTCTTTCGTTGTTTCGCCCCACTCTCATTTTCCCGTTTCCAATTTCACCCCTTCTTCCTGGCTCTTTCCTTTCTTTTTACCCATTTTCCCATCGACCAGACCGAGTCTTAGGGGTGCTTGCAAAAGTCCATCTTTGTCAATTTAGTGAAAGATCTCAGCTCAACATTGTCATCGAATCGAACACTGGATCTTCAGATTCTGATTTAGGGTTTTCGATTTCACTGTTTGGATCGAATTGCTGACAATGGGATGCCAATTTAGCAAGAGAATCGAGGGCAGTAGTGGCAGTAGTAATAATGACTCACTGAACCAATCGAGCTCCAATTCCCGGGTCACGCCCGATCTGAGCTCGTACGAAGCAGCATGCCGGCAAGATCCGGACCTCCAATCCTTCGACTCCGCCCTTCGAGAGCGGACCAGTAGGGTCATCACAACCCTCGCCGTCGGCCTCGATGATCAGTCGCTCTCCTTGGACTCTCTCCGGGAAGTCACTGGTTGCTTTGTCGAAATGAACCAGGCGGTGGTCGACGTCATTCTCGATTGCAAAGAAGACATATGGAAGAGCCGCGAATTGTCCGATCTAGTCAAGGAATACTTGGAGAAGAGCCTCTTCACCATGGATTTCTGCACCGCACTCGAGAAGGGCCTCAAGCGAGCCCGCGACAGTCAGCTGATCGTTCAAGTCGCGTTGCAGCGATTCGAGGCTGAACAGAGGGAAGGGATAGACGGCGAGAGGAATTATTTTGCGAAAACGTTGCAAGAGCTGAGAAACTTCACGGCCGCCGGAAGCCCATTTACGGAGGAGTTCTTGTCCCTGTTTCAGTCCGTTCAAAGGCAGCAAACGGCGATGCTGCGGAAGTTGGAGCGGAGAAAGAGAAAGCTCGATAAGAAGTTGAAGTCAATGAAGTCGTGGAGGAAGGTATCGAACGTAATCTTTGTAGCTGCGTTTGCTGCTGTTTTGATTTGCTCGGTGGTGGCGGCAGCAATTTCAGCGCCGCCGGTTGTGACGGCGATGGCGGCCGCTGCTTCGGCTGCCGTGGGACCAATGGGGAAATGGATTAACTCCCTGTGGAAGAAGTATGAGAATGAAGTGAAAGAAGAGGGGAAGATTATTAATACAATGAGAAGTGGGACTTACATTGCAGTAAAAGACATTGACAACATTCGAGTTCTTGTGGATAAGTTGGTAATTGACATGGAATCCCTATTGGAAAATGCAGAATTCGTTCTTAGAGATGAGGAGGTGGTGGTTCTGGGTATAGATGAGATCAAGAAGAAGCTGAGTGGGTTTATGAAAGCCATTGATGATTTGAGTGAGCATGCTGATAAGTTCAGCAGCAGCCTAAGGATGGCAAGAACTGTGATTTTGCAAAGAATTATCAAATACACCAATAAGGACTGAAGTTCAACTTGGGTATGTTTTTATTCATCACTTGTACAGTATGTGTGCATTGGAGCTATTCACCTAAATTACACCCTTTACCAAGATGAATTCATAGAAATTTTTTTACTGGAAAGGGTTTTTTTAGAAAGATCTTTACTACAAATTTGAGAATTCTCCTTAATTGGAAACGGTTCTTACTTGTGAGCTTTAATGGTTACTCCTTACTGCAAATGTTAAATCACTTCTAAATTCCTAGAAGTTCAAGGTTGATTATGTAACAACTGTTTGGATAATGGACATAAGTTAATGACTTAATCATGCCCTTAGTGTTAGTATGTTCAGTGATGGTTGTACTTATAACATTGGCATTACATACACTTTTGATATGCATTCTGTGCAAGCTACTTAACAAGATACAGGTATTTACTAGAGAAACAAGTGTAGTTTTTATGAACTGATTACCAGATTAATAATTTTGATCGGGTTGTGAAGAATATGCAAAATGGTGTAGTAGGACACACCAGGACTTTGATTATTTTATTTTTATTTATTCTGTTGACAACATATATTTAGATGAACAGGGTTCATAGGAGAAGCAGTCACATCATCTTTATAAAGCAGCTTAGGTGATTTTTTAGCAATATATTTTTTTTTTTTTAAAATTAGTAGTCAGCGAAGCCATGTCATGAGGAAGATGGAAACTATAAACAGCATAAGAGAAGTAATTTGGAAATGTAAGTCTCCTTTTCTTGCTTTTGTCATGTTTCAGGATGTGTTGGGTCTTATGTGAGGAGGTAAAGCAAATGCTTTAGCCATGATGGTGATAGCAATGTATGTTCAAGAAACTAGAAGTTTTGGAAAGTAGAATCTTTTTGCTTATCGTGGTTAATTTGGAGAGAGCATAATAGATGAACTTTTGAAGGAATTGAATTGCCTTTGTACATATTGAAAAGATTGTTGTCTGCATTATTTCAATGGGCATAGATCAGGATCTTAATATATATATATAGATTTTATTCTTATTTTGTTGATATGATTACATTGGAGTTGGGGGTGTGAATGGACAACTGAGTGGGAGTACTCTGCTATCAAGAACAAGTTAATTTACTCTTAGTGGCGACAATATAATTATATAAAGAGTGAAAACCATTTCTTAACTATAGCATTCTGAGATGGAATTGAGATTACACATGATTAATGTCCCTTGAGTCACAAGAAATTTTTGGCCGACAATAGAAGAGGGGCGGCTGCAATCGGTTGCAAGCCCCCCCAAAACGACGCCATTGCATGGTTTTTCATTTAAAATGATGCTGTTTCACTTAAGTTGTCATATTCGAAATATGCATATTCGAATATGAATTGTTTATTCGAATATGATTAACTTAAGTGGAATTGTGTCATTTTGGATAAAAAGGCTGAAAACAATGTCATTTTGGGACGACTATAGTGACTGCAATCAGCCTCCGGCTGCAGGCCTCCCAAGTCGGCCAACAAAAGGTCCACAAGCCATAGCGGCATAGCCTTAAAAAGTTGTTTAAGCAATTACTGTGTTAAATTTCTCGTATCAAATGTATTTAATGTTATCAAAGATTTTGATTCAAAGTTCGAATTTCATTACAAAGGAAATGAGAGATCAAGGAAGAAACTATTGTGCCTAAGATATTCACATCTAACATGAAATTCATAATTGTCTCTTCCTTTGTTTTGGTAGCACTCATGGACTACGCAGAAATGAATGGGAACATTTCAGATGTTTGCTACGTTTGGAGTTGTTGAAGTGAGCGTTTGTATGCAGCAAAGTAAAAGGTAACTCAGTGCACAAACTTATCTTATCGAAGGTGAGGAGGGTTAGATGCAATCAATCCTTCATCGAGTACAGAGACTGATTCTTGGAACTTATGTATGCGGACTATGCAATTGGGAATGTTAGGGTTAAGCACGCTTCAGTGAGCGTAGTTTCGAGATAAGTGACCTTCTAGAAAGCAGTTTAATCAAGTTCAAAAAAGATAATATTATGTTGTGTAAATGCAAGTTATTATAAATGATATTCGGATCAATACTCAGTTGAAAGTGTTGGCCCACATGATGAAACGTGTCCTGTCAGAAAGAGGATTGTGAGAGACCTGCTTGTAAGGGACTTTCTCTGTGGGAGAGTGAAGCAAGAGGGAAAGCAAAGAAATAATACATTTTGTTCTACATCACTTGCGTGGGAGAAAGAAGTAGTATATATATAATGTTTGACATTTATAAAATACAATGCGTTTTAAAGTCATGAGGCACTGAATTCAGTGGAATCATACTCTGGTGGGAGCAGTGTTAGCATGAGTGATCTTCTGAAAAGCAGCTTAACCAAGTTTAAAGCTGTTAGAATAAAAGAAGGAAAGAAGAATTTCTGTATATTGATTGTGTATTGTGAAAGAGAATACAAGGTCCTTTATATAATAGGACAATAATCCTAAACCTAATCATAGTAAGATACATAATAATCTAATTATGGTATGATACATAATAAGAAACATATAAATTAAGAGATACAGAATATATACTAAATATATATATTACTAAATCTAACATAAAGCAAGCTCTCTCCAAAGCCTCTGCTTGCTTAGGTGTATATCTCAGCTTGTATTCATGTATTTGTTCCCACTGTTGGAGTCTACGTGCATCGAAAGCTCCATTGACGAACACAAATGACGAAAAAAAAGAAAAGATCAAAAAGACCAAAGCAAACTTATCCAGAAATCAAGAGATAAGTCTTCAGAGAGTTATTTTTTTGGGCAATGTTGAAGCAACCCAAAAAATGAGAGAGAGGGTAGGGAAATTTTGATACTAATGTTTTTAATTTCGTAGTTAATTATTAATTTGCCCTTGAAAAGGTAAAATGTAATTTTTTTTTTTTTAAATTGAATGGTGAAATGTGATTCATAATAATTGAACAGACCATATTTACATTGAGAAACTTTAGACCTTCGAAATCCATGTGGTATTACGTTTCTGATCCATCCATTTGTTCAAATGTTTTTATCTACTATTCACATCTGGCGCAGCCAACTTGTTCCAACTGTTATAAGATTTTAATAAGGATATTAGAGTTGAACCACCTACTTGGCACCAACCAAGACCATTAGGAGATACTTCACTGCTATTTCCTGATAAGAACCAGGCACAGTCATCTTATATGAGATGAGGGATTAGGGACAACTTAATTTATGTCCTGCCAAATTCCAAAAAAAGTTTACAGGACGATTGCATATTTATCGCTCAGGACAGGACTCGAGTAACCTTTAGACTATTGAGACGATCGCCTAGGGTCTTATAAAAGAGAGGTCACAAATTTTAAAAAATTTATTGATAATAAAAATACTAAATAATATGTTAAACCAAACAAAATTTAATAAATTTATGAAATTTCCTACTCTTTATCCAATTTTAACATAATAGACTTTTGGCATCCTATTTAACTCTATCTATATATGTCATAATTATCTCATATTTAATGCATTAATTATTATTTTAGATTTTATCCGACAAGCACCAAGAAAAAACTTTTGAATTTCTTATTTTAAGTCTATACATGTCGTAATTATCTTATATTTAATGTATTAATTATTATTTTTTTAATTTTATTTTGTATTTTATTTGACAGACACCAATAAAAATACTTTTGAATTTATACATGTCATAATTATCTCATATTTAATGCATTAATGGTTATTTTTTAATTTTGTTTAAAATTCTATCGCAATACTAAGATGGTCCAATAGATACCTTTTATGAAAAGCCCTCAAATTTCTAAACTTGTGTCTAGCTAGGGAATGGTAGCTTCCACTTGGCGAATAGAGGCCCTTCGCAGTGCTAAACTACGCAGGGTTATAGGTTGTTATCCCCTCTAGCTCAATTTAACTTTTTTTTTTTTTCCAATTCTAATTGAGTTCTTTTCTTTTGCAAATCAACATTTTAGCTGCCGGTTCAAGAAGCCGTATAGTGTGGAGGTCGACCAAACAACTGAAATTCTCAGTTATAGAGGCCTCGACTATACCAACCCAACCACCGCACTTAAGTGATTTGGACATCAATCATTTCTTAGACTCAATTTGGCTTCCATTTAAGGTCGCAAATGAGGTTACAGTTGTAGTTTCTCGGGCAAAGAAGGATGCCACCACGAGCTATTCCAATCGGAATCGCACGGAGACCGTTAGGCTCAATTCCCCAACTTTTTCCGAGGAAACTCTACTCGATCTCAATGGCATCCCTCTGTTCACGTTCTCCTTTTGCCTGGCCAGCTTTCGAAGTGAGTAGTTGAATCTATTCCTGCTGCTCCTCATCCTCCATCTAAGAAGGGCAAGAGATCAATACCTTTATCCTTTAGCTTGACCTCGACCAAGATGACTTGGTGGTCAGACCTTTAATGAACAGGCAGCCCGTGGCGAACAAGTAATCTATTTGGCGGGTGTACATTGGAGTCACCTAGCATGGAGGATCGACAGTTGGATTGTTAGGAAACAGAGGTCACAACTTTGTCTACTGGGTAAGAAAAAATTATTAAAGAGATGTAAGAAATGTTCGTAGCCATGAATGTAAGATTTGACAGCATTACAGGCAACATAATCCTCGACATTGGCGAGAGTTCTTATAACCAAAACTGAAACACCATGACGCAGCGTGAAGTAAGGATAAATTGACTTATTCTATAGTAAAGTCAAAATCTTGGAATCCACCAAGAGCATCGAGAGAAAACTCAAGATATAAATTTAAAGAATGAATAATAATTATTAACTTCTATCAAAAGTGTTTACAAAGGACCCTATTTATAGAGAAAATTAATTCTAAACTTAATTCTAATTACAATAGGAATGAAACAATTTAAAATAAATTAGGAAAACTAATCGTAATTAAGATAGGAAAAAACAAATCCAAAGAAAATTAGGAAATATCAAATTTGTCCTACATCATTCTCCCCCTCTTAAAAAATAACTTGTCCTCGAGTTATCAAAGGTAAGATATAAAAAAAATGGAAAACCATCCCAAGCAAGCACTTTCGATGCAATTTCTGTTGCAGACAAAAGTTTGTACAATTTCAACTTGGGGATAATCTTCATCTTCACATACCATAATGCTTAAATTTTGTTTTCTGTGAATAGTTCTTCAAATAATTTTTCATGGTTGAAAACTTCAATCATATCGACATATACTTTCTCAACAAATTTTAACACACTTTCATGTTTGACTTTCACTGTTTGAAGATTCATAAACCAATAACTTCTTCACTTTTGAACAATGAATCTAAGTTGTATTACTCATCATCAAGAAGATTAACAACTTTTAATGTTGTGGAATTTTTAATTTCCTCCTCTTAAAGACCAATTATAATTTTGTTTTCTTTCAAATATAATTGATCTAAATTATAATTATTTTCAAATATAGTGTCCATAAAAATAGAAGTCTCTTCTACATCAATATCTTCTTTAAATTTACCACAATGTGTTGAAGGCTCCACAATTACCTTTTTTATCCAAGTTTTCTCGATTTTTTGTTGTAAAGCTATTTCGAACTTTGTTAGATCAATCCGTTCTGCCAACTTATAGAATTCCATTATATATTCGTAGGTAGTCTGTTCATTTTGCAAATAATGCTGACATTGCTTGAATAAGTGTTGTTCATAATTTGGAGGAAGAAATCAGCCCCTCACCATTGTTTCATTCTACGCCATGTCGTAATTAGACCTCTACCCTCTCTTCGACGTCATTCTTGTAACCTATCCTACCAAACTAAGGCACCTCCTTTCAATCTGTAAGCGACTAGCTTCACCATTTTAGGGTCAGAAATCTACATATAATCAAAGAATCGACCTCCGTAAGCCAGTCTAAAAATTCTTCTATGTTTAAGTTTCCGTTAAAAAAAGGGATATCGACCTTTAATTTAAATTCGTTATCATGCTGAGGTGCATGATACATAGGATTGTCATACTTTCTATCTTTAGGTCGAGTTACTGCAAATCCTAAATCACTTTTATCATCATCGCTATCATTAAGATCTGCCACTACTCGTCTTCTATGGTTCAAAGGAGTAAAACCTTCGACTATTTCACCGCGGTCGACTCCCTCGGCTGGATTCAATCTTGTGTTCCTGTTCCTATTGCTGAGAATTCGTATTGCCGACAATTCGTAATAAAATAGCCATCTGTGTACTGATCTCCTTAAATCAATCGTCCATCCGTTGTTCTAATGCTCGCATTGCCAACTACTGTTCTTGGACCTGAGTTAAGATAACCTGCAATCTCTGATCTATGTCACAAGATTGGTCGCCTCCACTACTGCCATGGTTAGTCATCGAATTAGGAGAAACCTGCTCTGATACCACCTGACGCAACGTGAAGTAAGGATAAATTGACTTGTTTTATGACAAAGCTAAAATCTTAGAATCCACCAAGAGAATCGAGAGAAACTCAAGATATAAATCTAAAGAATGAATAATAATTATTGACTTCTATTAAAAGTGTTTACAAAGGGCCCTATTTATATAGAAAATTAATTTTAAACTTAATCCTAGTTAAAATAGAAATGAAACAAATCCAAAAGAAATTAGGAAAACTAATCCTAATTAAGATAGGAAAAAACAAATCCAAAGAAAATTGAGAAATATTAAATTTGTCCTATATCACACTGGCAACTAAGCTTGAGGAAATGGGAGCACAAATCGTGAAGCCTTTACTGGTCAGTATTTACCTAAGCTGGTAAAGCTTGACTTCTACATTTTAATGGGACTTAGGACCCCATAAGAGTTGGGTTTGTAGGGCTAACTAATTATTTGAATTCCACCATACACTCGAAGAGGAAAATGTGCTACTGGCTTCTTTCAATCTTGATGGTGATGCCTAGTTGTGGGATCAATTGCTCAAAGAAGACACACTTACCACCACGTGGGAGTGTTTTCAAACAGAGGCTTCATTTTAGGTATGGACCAACTTAATATCAAGATTTATAGGTGATCTAACAAAATTACAACAAATTGGTTTATTAAGAGATTACCAAACTCAACTTGAGAAATTATTGGTAAGGGTGGGAAAATTAACTCCATCTTAACAAGTGGGCTACTTTATCACCGGGTTGAACAATGGTATTAAAACTGATGTTCAAACTTGCGAACTGATGACCTTATCTATAGTAATCGGACTAACAAGATTGTACGAATCTTGCAACGAAGCAAGTGTCCATGCTTTGGAGTTGAAACAACAGGAACCAAATGAAATTGGTGTGCTTAGGAAGAGTCAAAGAACATTACCAATTAAAAGGTTAACTCTAGCATAATTAAAAGACGAAGAGATAGGGGTTTGTGTTTTAATTGCAATAAGAAGTATGGTCTTAGCCATTCTGCTTCCCTATCTTTGTAGCAATCAATCAAACATGTGTTTTCTTCAACATTAAAATTCAAACTTGAGTTGACTTATGTATGTCTTGCACCTATTATTGGTTCACATGGATACACCTTAGAGCAAAGTTGACTTATGTACGTCTTACCCCCGTAGCTTAGCTTTTGATTATAATGGTCATCCTTTACGGGCAGTGTTGAAGCCCATGATTTTACTTGCGAAAGAAGCTCCTCCTTCTATTGATGTATGTCTTCTTTAATTCCACGTGTTATTTCAATTACTTTCAAGACAAGGGCTTGAATATTTAGAAAATCATTGCGTATCAACTTTTGCAATTCCAATTTTATTGTCACAATGGTTAACTTTGATACTAATTGTTACGTGCCCACATTTTGGATAATGAATAAAATAGAAGAGTAAAGAGAAAACCCATTTCGAGGTGTGTAAATCTCCTGTTGATTCAATTCGAGATGAATTAGACCTCCAAGATCATAAGATTAATGTTTAACACTTATCTCATTTTTTCATACAGACTCTGCAAAACAATAAACTTCAAAATTAGTTAGCGAAAATAATTTGGCAAAAATAGACCAACATAAGTACATTTTTACACATTCTTAATGTCAAAATGAAACATTATTTTATTTTCAAAGAGACTAAACATCAAATTTATTTGATAAATTTTCTTCTATTTTTCTCAAAAATATATTTTCAATGATCACGTATGAGCCTCTATGGTACATGATCCATAAATCTAGTCAAATTTAATAGATTTTGTAAAGTTTATACTTTAATTCAAATTATGATATGGTTGTGTCAACTTTTAAATGAGAGAGAGTCATGTATTTTTAAGCTAAATCATGAAAAGATAAAGTGCAATTCACATATTAAAAAAAAAAAAAAGCAAATGTATATGTCACGTGACAATACTCAAGATGTATTTTAGTATGTTATATATGAATTGAATATGATTATAGTAATAATTTTGAGGTGATTTAAATTGAAACTTTTCCTTTACTAGTATGAATCATTAATCAAGTATTAATAATCAATCTCACAATGCTGGAAAATTAAAGAGCATGAACACAATTTAATTAGGAAAATCTTTCATAAATAAGGATAAAAAAACAATAAGTCACAAAGACAAAAAAATCTCTTCGATATAGAACTTGGTTAGAAGGAGAACCATGATAGTATGCACAGTTTACTTTTTTTGCCTTGATGTGCTAATCAATAATCACAATATATGCCTTTATCAACATATAATGAAGAATACATTCATGCCTTTGAAAAATCTATATAAAAGTATAAAATTTTCATCACAAAGTTGAGAGAAGTCTCTATAAAACTCAATGTAGAAATATGATATTATCTCTTCAATTGATGCTCTAATGTATAGGAGAATGTCTCTTTATATAGAACATTTAAAGAATCCAATCTCAAATAGTATTGAATAGGATTCTTGTGAATCCTATTTCCATGAACCTTGGGAATCATTCCCTTTATTATTTCCAACCTCCATGAAAATTAGAAGGCCTTTATTGAACATGATCTAACAAGATTTCATGTTCGGACAATACTAAGTTTCCAAGTTTGTATAAAAACTTGAACTGCCTTAAATAAGTTGAAATTCTTGACCATCTCTAGGATGAGGTATCCAAAGTGAGTACATTAAATTTGTTTTCTTGGTGTGATATTCAATTTTTATTTTTTTAGTAACCATCTAGTGAGTCCCAATGACATGTGAAAATTTCAAGTATAGTAGGTAATCTAATCAATCAACCTTGCATAAAATTGCAAGAAAAAATATGAAGGTAGAAAAATAAAGAGACAGATTTAACGAGGAACAACACAAATTGGAAAAAAAAAAAAAAAATTGAAACCTTCACTAGATTGCAAACGGGTGATAAAGTCTCAAACTTTTAACAAACTCTAATCCACGATTGTATGTTATTAATGTTCTTTTCTCGAATCCACGATACACCCAAATTCTAACGACATGATCAATTTTCAGATCCTTGAAGATTTGCCAAATTCAGCTGTCACTGTATCCACATTAGTTTACGATGAATTCACAACCAACCGAATCCATGGAATGCAAATCCAAACTTTTTCATATCATCATTGTATATAGAATTTGAAAGATATGACTGCATTTGATTTGCTAAAAAATACTGAAAATCTTTAAAAACTTCTAAAATATCTAAAAGTTATTCATTTTTTGTCTTACTATATGAATTACGAATCCACAACTTATTTCACTTTATCTCATTTTCTATCACCCCAAACACAGAAGATATTCATTCTTAAATAAAATTAGAGTAAAATTCTTATCATAATTGAGTTCTTTAAGATAGAAATTATTCCTTTTGTTATTTTCAACTCTTTTGGACATTAAGAAATCATTCCTAAATGTCTTCTAATGTATGGATCGAAAGTCGTAAACAAAATAGAAATCTTATTCAATTCTATATTTGATAATACCCTAACAAAATGTCTAAGAATGTAAAATTGAATTTGTTATTTTGTTCACTAATTTGTCAATTACAATTATACATTTAATAACACAGATAGTAGGCATCAACAAAACAAAATGGCAAGAAGAGACTCGAATAGTGCCCTTGTTGGCAACGACCAGATAATGATTATGGGGGCAAGCAGCCAACAATCTGCAATATTGTGCCCTTTTTGTCTTTGCTTCATTGCTTTCTTCTATTGGCGTTTTGTGCTGAATATATACTGAACTAAATATCGTTCAAACTTGTACTTTTGGTTCCCCGGCGAAATGCTTGAGGATAAAAGTTTGAATTCATTGTTTTATACACTAATTTGCTAATTATAAATAAAAACTTAACATAAATATCTAAATTAATTTAAAAATAACAAAGCCCTATTCTGGGTTGTAAGAAGTATTCGTAGCTAAATTAATGTTGAACCAATATTCTAATATATGGGTAATATACAACATACATTGACAAGAACAAACCCTCCAGAGAAGAAAAGTGTAAAAGAGTAATCTTGTATATTTATAATGTATGTAATAATTCTATATGAATGTAATTTACAACACAAAGAATAGAGAGAGATAAAGACCAACAAAACTGACGTTAATAAGATAGCTAAAATAATTGCTATAAGAACTTTGCCAATGGAAAAAAAAAAAAGAATATCTAAAAATAATGACAAAAACTTCATATCTTCCACTTCTTGTTAAGAAGAAGAGGAATTATGAAAAGCAGAGACATGCAAGACAAAAGCCACAGCAATAATAATGCTTGTCCATATAAGCTTGTAAGGTGCATTTTGTGATGAGCTACTCTCACTAATCTGTCTAGCATTGACAAACTCACTTTTGACATTCCCAGTTGTTGCAGAGATATTTACTGACAATGAACCTAATAGAGGAGTTTAATGTTACCGTCTAAACATGTTTTGGTTCATAGACCAATGTAGTATGGAAGGTACATGTCCTATATTGAATAGCATGAGATACTAGTGTGCGTCTTTAAGCATTAAGCAACTTAGGCAATCACTTAAGGCCCCATCCAATAACAAGGCGCTAAATATAAAAAATATATATAGATATATATTTAATTATTTTAAATTTATCATCTTCTTATCTTAATCTCAAATAATTTTAAAACTTATCTTAATAATCCATCCAATAAATCGGCCCTAAATTTAAAAATATATATATTTAATTATTTTAGTTTTATCATTTCCTTCAATACCTATTTTAATTTCAAATATTTTTAAAACTTATCTTAATTTATAGAAACAGTAAGTGTCTCTAGTACAAAACTTATTTGGACTTGAGCTACACGTATAAAAATTTTTTAAGCTTAAATTTTTTTTCACCTTAAACCCCTAAATAGTTTGATAGGGCCTTGGTGTGTGTTTATATGACTTAGGATTTTTTATTTCTAATAACTAGCTTTTAGGAGTGAATTCTCCTAAGGAACAAATGATATTTAGAGCATAGATCATATCTCTTATCTGCTATAGTGCAGAAACTGAACTGACATTGCAATGTTTGTACATAACTAGTAAAGACTAGTATAAGGCCTATTTGTAGTATTCATCTGGAACTAGTAAAGATTAGCACAAAACCTGTCCACATTTTTTGGCCTTTAAATGGTAATACATTACCATTTATTTAAATGGGTAATACATTACAGTAATTAACAAGTAAATCTAGTAATCAACTATAACGTCATTACCATATTTTGTTTTCCATTTTTTAACAATAAAAGTAATCCAAAATTAGAAAATAACTTTTAAAAAAATATTGACATATTTTTTCATACCATACCATCACTTTTAAATCCAGTAATGCAAAAAAGTGACTTATTTTGGCCTTCAAGCAAGCTACAACTCTACAAATAAACTACATTCATCATATATATAAATAAAGTAAGACTACAATTATATAAATATTATATAATATTTATATATTATATACTTTATTTTTAAGGTTAGTTTGGGTTGGTTCATTTTGAGCTATTTTCAATTTCGTTTCGATTCAATTCAGGTTGAGTACCTGCTAAACTTGGAATGAAAGTGAAAATATCAGCTTGTTAATTTTTAACCCAGAACCGAAACGAAAATAGTATAAACTTAGACCAACTCGAACCAAAGTGATCAAATTGGTTTAGTTTTTGGGTTATTTGATTTTATTGTGCACCTTTAGTCATACACTACTGAAAAAACCATGACCCAAGTTGGAAAAAAGATCATTCAAACTCTCAAACAACACTCAAACATACCTCACTCTTAAAACACCCCATTTCCTTCTTAGTTTTGATTTATTAGACAAAACTCAAATCTCTCATGGTTTTGATAGATATACTATTGAACAGACAACTGCCTAAATTGGTGGCACAAGTAGCAAGGAGGATAGTGCCTTCATTTTTTACAAAGAAAAGCACTAGAGCTACATTGCAACCACGTAGCTTGGCTTTCAACCTATCGTATTAAATACACCAAAATATATTTCGTCTGTAACTTCAAAATCTTAGCTATAAATAAAGATGAAATGTAATGTTTTAAGTTGTCAGTAAGAAGAGAACTCAATTGAATTTAGAAAGAAAAGAGTATTATGTGAAAATCTTGTAACGCAAGATCAAAATCAATTAAAATTTAGAGTTTTTTGTGCTTAATTCCATTTACTCTTTAACAATTTTAGTATCAAAGCAAGATTAAGTCCAATTTAAGTGAAACTAACAAGAGCAGAGCAAACTTTTGCTTTCTGCTTAGAAATTTAGATTCAAGAAATCAGGATTTTTGAGGATACTAAGAGATAGATCTCATTGAATTGATCCTAACGATTCAAATGGGAGCAAAAATAGAGTCCAAATGAGTGTGTACGGAGTTACCAAATTCACTTACGAAGATCTCTGTTGAGCAATCATTATTGCTGGAGAAGAAGCATTTCATAAAATACAATTATATATATAAAGTATTCCAACAACTTTCATAAGTGTTTGCCTAGATCAAGTGGCCAAGCACTTGGATTATCAACCTTTGGTTGTGGGTTCAGTTCTTGTTGGAAGCAAGTTTTGTGCAAAGCAAAAATTATTTTTTTAGTACTTTATCACATCAATGTGGATGCCACATCAGCTAAGCCCTCCTATTTGAGCCCTTAATTTTTTAAAACCTTCCACTTTAACTTTCTGTAATTGCAAATAGACCCCCATAGTTTTTAAAAATTTTCAGTCAAGCCCTTCATATGGTATTTTGATGGTCTAGATCCAATTATAGCCTCAAAATACCAAATTCCACTCTTAAAATTGTGAAACATCTTTTTTTAGTTATAAAATCCTTTTTAATCAACCAAAACCAAACCTAATGACTTCCACGTCAGGCCAAACTATATTTGTTTATTCTCCTACTCATGTTCCAGTCTTTGAAGGCACTCACCATGACTATTGAAGTAATTAGATGAAGATTATTTTCATTTCTAAAGAACTTTGGGAAGTTGTTAAAATAAGGTACTAAACCTCAATGAACTGAAGCACAAATGGAGGTGTACAAGAAGTTTCTCGAAGAGATGCCAATGCACTTTGACTCATTCAATAAGGAGTAGGTAAGATAATCTACCCTCGTAGTTTTGGTGTAAACAAAACCAAATATGTCTGGGATATCCTTAAAAATGAGTTTCAAGGAAATGAAAAAATCATTTCTATCAAACTTCAATTCATTTGCAGAGAATTTGACAACATGAAGGGCATAGAAACCATCTAAGATTTTTCCTCCAGATTTTCAAAAATCGTCAACCAAATTAGAAGCTTTAGCGATATGCTCCAAGATGTTAAAATCATCCAGAAAGTACTTCGGAGTCTTCCTCCAAAGTTTAATCACATAGTAGCTACCATTGAGGAATTCAAAAATCTGTTAACCTAGCCAATTTAAGAAATTATGAGCTCATTAAAAGCTCATGAATAAAGGATCATTCGCTCATCCTTATTTTCTATTGATCAGAAATTCCAATCAAAACTTCAAGTGTTGATCTAGAGCGAAAGAAACATAGAGGTTTATTATGTGACAAAGGTAAAGACAAATAGAGACGTAAGAATTCAAAAGGGAGAAGAGATAAATATCAGCAAAGATAAGGTAATGCCAAGTTTTACTGTATCTGTTATAAGTAAAATCATAATATGAAATATTGCTACTTTAAATGTAAGAAATGTAAGAATACAACCTACTTTCAAAATGATTGTTGGTTCCAAGACGAAAAACACAAAAAGGAAGCTAACTTCACTCAGGGAGAAGGAAGTCATCAAGTATTCACTTGCATGAATGCCCAAACCAATGCGAACAATGAGTGGTATTTGGACAGTGGGTGTAGCAATCATATGACAGGTAACTGAGATATTTTTGTAGAGCTTAATCAGACTGTTACATCATAAGTTCTACTTAGAGACAGAAAGGTTCAGAATGTTAAAGGCAAATGAGTAATCTCTATTTAATTAAAATGAGGTAAAATGTTCATCAACAATGTTATAGATGTCCCTATTTTAACTTAGAACCTCTTAAGTATAGGACAACTCTAACAAAAAAATTATTCTATTTTCTTTGATAACGAAAAATGCCAGATTTGTGACAAGAAAAGAAATTTCATGATAGCTATCATTGAAGTGATTGGAAAAGTTTGTCTTCTCATTATGCTTCAAGTTGATAAAATTACTCTAAAAAATCAAAGTGTTGATAACACTCATCTATGGCACTTTAGGTATGGTCATCTCAATTATAGAGGCCTTCAATTTCCTAAACAAAGCAACATGGTGGTCAAACGTCCATCTATTTGAGAAGATCACAAAGTCTGTGAAGGATGTACTATTAAGCAAATGCACAAATTACTATTCTTAAAAGGATCATAAAGAGCTAAAACTCCATTGGAGCTAGTCTATAAGGACATTTGGGGTAAGAATGGCCATCTCAGCTAACCCATCTGAATTTGATCTGTTACCTAAGCTAAATGGATATGGGAGTTGGTTTTTTTCAGAGATCGAATTGGATTTGAGTTTAAAAAAAAATTAAAATTGGAATGAATATGGGGATAAGACTACCTTCGCCCCAATCTACCCCTAATTTGATACCTAATCTGAATCCATTCAAAGGAATCTAAACAGACTTAAACTACCCAAAATTCTCAGATTATAATTACTCTATTTCCCACATATAGATGGCTAAAGTTTCATAGAATCATACTTCCAGTCTTTTATTTTTATTTTTATTTTTGTCGTAAGTGGTATGGAACTTTGGAACTTCATATGAATGCTTTTTAGAGGTTCAAGAAATTGGAATTAATAATTATGTTACGAACTATCGTATTTTGTATTTGTAACAGCCCGGGACCACTGTCGCTCGAAGATATTGTCCGCTTTGGCCCCTCGGGTCTCTCCCCGGCAAGCCCTCACAGTTTTATTTTTGGCGAGGGCTACCCCAGTGGCCCCCAAAACGCGTTCTTAAGAGAGAGGTTTCAACCCTCTACTTATTAGGCAGGCTTCGTTCTCCTCTCCAACCGATATGGGATCTCACAATCCATCCCCCTTGGAGGCCCAGCGTCCTCGCTAGCACACCGATCCGACACCGGCTCTAATACCATTGTAACAGCCCGGTACCACTGCCGCTTGAAGATATTATCCGCTTTAGCCCTTCGGATCTCTCCCCGGCAAGCCCTCACGGTTTTGTTCTTGGTGATGGCTACCCCAGTGTCCCCCCAAAATGCGTCCTCAAGGGAGAGGTTTCAACCCTCTACTTATTAGGCAGGTTTCGTTCTCCTCTCCAACCGATGTGGGATCTCACAGTATTTGCTACTTTGAGTTGAGATAATATTGGTACTTTGGAATTATGTATCTTAATTATATATTAGTTAGTCAAATTATATTTTGGTGAAATATTAGTTTTGAAGATATTTATATATTACTTTGATGAATTATTATTGTTATAATGTTTATGTATTATTTTAGTTTTGGAGATAAATTATTCAGTAGTGACAGGTTACATATTATTTGGTAGTGTAGGTTACATATGTAATCAAACTATGTATCAAGCTAGAGGCAAATTCGAAGGCAGACGGAGGGTTCGAATTTTTGAATATTCGTTAATATATCCATTCTTCCTTTAGAGTGAGAGTAGAGATTTAAGAAACTATTTACTCAAAACTCAGGTATATTCTGAGGCAAATAGAAGGTTTGGTGTTCGAATTCAAATATTGCTATATCAACCTCCGATCTACCTCATTATCATCTATAATATGGGGTCTGTCAAAAACTTCATCTCTTGGCAATAAAAAATACTTTATTATTTTTATTGATGATTTTGCAAGAACGATGTAGATAAACTTTCTCAATGAAAAGTTTGAAGCCTTCTCAACCTTCCTTAACTTTAAGTCTTAGTGAAAAAGCAAAACGGTCACAAGATTAAGACCTTAAGAATAGATCGAAGAGGATAATTTCTCTACACTCCATTTATGGAGTATTATAAAAAGTAAAGTGTTCAGTAACAACTCACCATCAAAAAGACTCCACAACAAAATGGAGTTGCAGAGAGAAAGAACTGCACCATTGTGGAAATGGCGAGGAGCATGTTAATTAGTAAAGGCCTACTAAAGAATTTTTAGGCTGAATCTATTAACACTGCCATCTATATTCTCAAGAGATCACCAACAAGAGTTGTCAATTAGAAGACTCTATATGAAGTATGGTATCATAGAAATCTAGTGATGGACCACTTTAAAGTTTTTAAATGTATAACGTTTGCTTACACCTCTAATCATAACATGACAAGTTGGATTCAAATGAAGAAAAGCTTATCTTCATTAGCCACAATGAAGAATCTAGATGCTATCACCTGTACAATCCAAAAATGACCAAGCTTGTTATATCTAAAGATGTTATCTTTGACAAACTAACATCATGGAACTGGAAGGGAAGTTCCTGTCAAACACCATATTCCTATGAATTTTGAGGGCTTTTAACAAACTTAGAAGAATGAGATGCTTGACAAACTTTACCATAGAGTCCAGTGACAACTCTAGCAAGATAACCATCTTAATCATTTACAAGTTCATCATGTCTAGATATTTCACCTTTACCTCCAAGAAAGACATATTTAATAAGAGAACTATATGAAACTTATGACATTGTTTTGTTATCTTTTGAACCTCAAAGTTTTAAAGAAGCTCGTAAGGAAGAAGAATGGATAAAGGCTATGGATAAAGAAATTAAAAGAATCGAAATGAACAAAACGTAAGAACTTATGAACTTACCTGAAAAGGAAAAAAGTAATTGGTCTTAAATAGATTTACAAAACTAACTAAAATAAGATGGGTCAATACAAAAGCATAAAGATAGACTCGTAACTAAAGGCTATGCACAATAACTAGGTATCGATTTCAATGAAACTTTCACATCTGTTGCTAAAGTGGGAACTGTATGCATAGTTACTCTAGTCGCACAACTGGAGCTTAAAGTTTAGCAATTAGATGTGAAATCAGCTTTTCTAAAAAGGAGATTTAAAAGAAAAAGTCTATGTGGAGCAACTGATTGTGCATCATTTATGCTATATTATAATGGTTACATAGTTGTTTGAAAGTGTTTTATCTCTATAAGATCTTGGTATTATCATGATGTTTATGCATTTGTTGAATTGTGTAGGATTAGAGATCCAACTTACCAATGAATGAAAGAAGTACAGGCAAAACCTTAAAAGAGTTGAATTTGGAGCTAATGAACATTACCCACCTTAAGTCAAATGGGCACCAACAGAGAGTGCAATATTGAAGCTTCAGTTGAACAAAACATCAAATAGCTAATGGACATCAACCAGGGGCGCCCCACCTAAGCATGGGCGACCCATCATGAATCAGGTAGGTACCCACTGAGGTTGGATTTTAAGCAAAATTCATTCAGGACTTCATCAAACACTTGGGAGAAACAGTGGCAGGGGCGCCCTACCTAAGCATGGATGCCCACTGAGGATGACTATTGACTTTCTTCATTCTTGTAAAAAGACTACTTTACCCCCACTTTTGGACATGTATAAATAAGTCACTCTGACAGAATTTAGAAAGACTTTTTGACACTTACTTATTACGTAGAAAAGAAAAGAGAGTTCGAGTCACTTCCTCCTAGGGTTTAAGCACCTAATTTTCTTGTAAGTACATTTTATTTTGTCAAATTCAATTTCAAAGTTTGGTTTCTACATTTCGTTTCCAATTGTCTATTATCTTTCGCTTCATTATGGGATGCTTGTTTTTGGTTTGTTACTAGCCATGTTAGGCTAAACCACCTTCTTGGTTTTGAGCCATTGAAGGTGGTGATGTTGATCATACAATCTTGAACACAAATGAACATTATCTTTAAGTAAAATTCTAAGTTGGAAAAAATAGATTCCTCATAATTTTTTGTTAACCTTGTTGAATACTTTTACCTGTGTTAAAATTGGTGTTGGATTTTTTAGAAGAAACTCTTAAAAAAATCTATAATCCGATTCAACGTCCCGATAAAAAGTAGAACTCATTTTTACAAATAAAACCTTATCCAAGTCCTTTAGAAATCGAGTTACTCGTGATACAACCTACTTAGGATATTAGGTCCAATGGTATGTTTCAATGTCCTTGTGTACTTGAACGCAACTTGTTTAAACAACTGCTTAGCTATTGTGGATTCCATTGTGTGCGTATGAGTTCAAGAGATTCTATGTCACATCACTATTGAATTGGCAAGAAGTCAAGGTCTTAAACCCATTTTTAAAGTAGTCTTCAAATTCTTAATATCTTTCTGACTTTTCTATTTTAATTTCAACTGAACTTGAAAACATAATATAACCAAAAAGAATTTGTAGTTTTAATTAAACCCTTTGCAAATGTTTTCCTAAAAATGAGTTTCAAAGAAGAAAAGAGCAAACCCTTGATCTAGAATCAAGTAAGCTCCGTGAGGAATTAACTTGGGACTTACCTGGCCCCACTATAACTGAACTCTTACACTTGAGAGTAAATTCTATACAAAAAGAGAGATAGTCAAGTTTTAAGCGTCATTGCCGGGGAGCCTCGATTTGGGAGTGACAGATTTGGAGAGCTCGTGGTGAACAGTGCTTATCGCCATTTTCAAAGTGATCTCATTTGGCTTTACAGGTGATATCCTTCCATCTTCATTGTACATAGTTCATATTTCAGTTTCATTTTCATTTTCTTGTCATTTTCTATTTGTGTATATACAGTTTTTGTTTTATTTTTAGGAGTTTTGAGCTTATTGCATGTTGTTGAGGTCAGGTAGGGTAACTGTAGCTGATTTGGACCACGAAAATCCTTTCTACATTCCTGACCTTTTAGACATATTATCCTCAGTTTCACTCACCAGTTCACATACATCTGATTCAATGGCTGATGGGAATGAAAATGTTATGGGGATGATGGACCCCCAGCTCTTAGAAGGCTTAGAGACCACCTCAACTTTGTTAGGCAGACCACACATTCATGCATGATCTTGCCTTTGAATAGAGGAAATTTCACTTTAAGACCAGGGATCATCCAACTCTTACCCACATTCCATGGTATTGATTCTGAGAACCCCTACAACCACTTGAGAGAGTTTGAAGAGGTGACCAACACATATATAGACCAAAATGCCAATGAGGATGTTGTCCCGACTCCAACTTTTCACATTCTCACTTAAGGACAAGGCTACGTTTTGGCTGAATTCCTTTCACCCTTGTTCCATTGGAACTTGGCGAGAAATGCAAATTAAGTTTTTAAAAAAATATTTCGCAACCCAAAAGACTCAGCATTATAGGCGACAGATCACCACTTTTTCATGCAAACCAAATGAGAATTTCTGTCGAGCTTGAGAAAGATTCAAAGATCTTTTAATGGCCTGTCCTTATCACGCTTTTGAACCATGGAGATTAGTGACCAAATTTCATGAGTCGCTAACTCCCAATCTTAAACAACTTATTTCTACCATGTGTAATAGTACCTTATTCGATAAGATTACAGAGGATGCCATGGACCTCTTTGACATGATAGCTGAGGACTCTAATGATTGGGAGATTGGACCACATTCCTCTTCAGAACATAGGCACCCCATACCAAGTGGCCAACTAGCTTTGAGTGAAAGCGATGATTTGCAGGCTAGGTTAACCGCATTGCAACATAAGCTAGATTATCTAGAGCTTAAGAATAAAAAAAAATCTGTCAAGGCAAAGGTAACTTGCATTACATGTGACCAACTCGAGCATGATGGTAATTTGTGCCCTAAACTCCCTTTGCTTATAGAAATTGCCTATTGCCAAGCCTCTGTCAACAATCCCCAACCCCAGAACTGCCCATTGCAGAATAGGGGACAAGGGAACAATTCTTACTCATAAGGTGGGAATGTTCCTTATCAGGGGGGAAACCAACCTTTCATTGCTCAATCTCAAGGGTAGAGAAATCCCCCCAGAATTTCATAGAGGAATGACAATCAGGGTCAATCATTTCAACCTCCCCCACCACCTCAATATCAATAGCCTAACCTTGTTGCATATCAACCTGTTCAAAAGAGGCCTCTTGAGGATACTCTTAATCAATTCATGCAACAGCAGTTGAACATCAATAACCAAGTGACCCAAGCTTTAGATGACATTAGGGGGCAAGTAACCAAGTTAACACAGGCCATAAGTACAACTCAAAGTGGCAAACTACCTACATAATCTTTCCCCAATCCAAAAGGTCAAGTGAATTCGACTAAGTCATCCACTTCGGGTAGTACTCCACATGAGCAAGTCCAGGCAGTTACCACTTTGAGGAATGTCAAAGTCATCCAAAAGCCTAGTGACCTTAGAGTCACTAAACTTGAAGATAATTTTGGATCACAAGGTGATGGAGAGATAGAAAAAAAGGTAGGGAAAGAGTTAAAAAGGAAAAAAGTTGAGAAAAGGGAAAGAGAGAGAGAAAACAGATGAACCAAACTTGGCGATTTTAGGTAAAAACATGGACCAACCTATAGAACACATCCCTGAGCCACCTTTCCCTCAATGACTAGCCAAGAGCAAGAATGAGATGTTCAATTCGAAATTTATGAGACTTTCAAACAAGTAAAAATCAACATCCCACTGCTCGAAGCTATCAAACAAAACCCCTTCTATGCTAAATTCCTCATGGACATATGCACTGGGAAAAGAAAGCTTAATGTCAAGGAGAAGGCTTTCTTGACTGAACAAGTGAGTACTATAATCTAAAGGGACACATATCCTAAGTACAAAGAACCTGGGTGTCTGACCATTTCATGTGTCATAGGGGACCACATTGTGGATAAAACTCTTCTTGAGCTAGATGTTAGTGTCAACCTATTGCCTTACACTGTCTATCAATAATTAGGCTTAGGTGAGCTTAAACCCAATAGAGTGACATTGCGATTGGTTGATCGTTCAATCAAAATGCCAAAGGATATAGTGAAGAATGTGTTAGTCTAAGTAGACAAGTTCTACTTTTCGGTTGACTTTATTGTTTTGGACATCCAGCCCATCTTGAAGCCTACCCTGTCTGTTCTGGTCATTCTTGGTAAACCCTTCCTTGCCACATCCAATGCGGTAATCAATTGTAGGAATAGGGTCATGAAAATTTCTTTTAGGAATATGACCATAGAGATAAACATCTTTCGGGTAGGAAAACAAATAGGAGAGTTTGAGGATATTAGGAAGGTAGACTTGATACAAACGCTGAGTGAGGAGTACTTTGAAATAGCATTTTTTAACGATCCTCTAGAGAGAGCATTAGTGAGCAGTGAGAGGTGTGAGGCTCTTGATGGAGCAAGGTCTGTGGAGAATGAGGAGCTTGTGAATGCTGAGAAACAAGTCATAGCTATTACTGGTTGGGTATCGATTTTTGAACCTTTAGAACCATCTGAGACTAAACCTAAACCATTAGTTGAAATTCTTCCTTGCCCTTCTAGGAAGCCTTTACCAAGTTAATTCAAGTATGCATTTCTAGGGGAGGGTGAGACATTTCTAGTAGTGGTGCCTTCCGTGTTAGAGCAGAGTAAAAAATAGAGATTATTGGAGGTTTTGAGGGCTCACCGTCAGGTTCTAGGATGGCCTGTGGCAGGCTTTCGAGGTATTAGTCCCTTGGTATATTCTCATCATATATACCTCGAAGATGATGCCAAACCTGTGAGGCAAATGCAACGCAGATTGAACCTAAACATGAAAGAAGTTGTGAAATGGGAAGTTCTCAAATTGCTTGATGCGGTTATCATTTATGCAATTTCTGATTCTGAATGGGTGAGTCCTACTCATGTGGTCCCTAAGAAGTCGGGTGTCACTGTGGTAGAGAATGAAAAGGGAGAATTAGTGTTGCAACGCACCCAAACCGAGCGGCACCTGTGTATTGATTATAGACGACTGAATGCAGTAACCCGAAAGGACCATACTCACATTCTCTTCTTAAATCAAGTGCTTGAAAGAGTGACAGGGAAGTCTTTCTATTGTTTTCTCGATGGGTATTCAGGGTATAACCAGGTTGAGATAGTACTCGAGGACTAATAGAAAAACCACATTCACATGTCCTTTTGGCACATTTACGTATAGAAGCAAGCCATTCGGGTTATGTAATGCACCGGTGACGTTTTAAAGGTGTGGAGTAAGCATTTTTAGTGACATGATTGAGAAAATTTTAGAAGTGTTTATGGATGACTTCTCCGTCTATGGAGATAGTTTTGATGAGTGCTTGAACAATTTGGAACATGTTCTAGTCCGTTGTGAAGAGAGCAATTTGGTGTTGAACTGGGAAAAGTGTTATTTTACGGTACAATAGGGAATTGTCTTGAGGCACATAGTGTCATGTCATGGGATTGAGCTTGACAAAGCAAAGGTTGATTTAATCCAAAATTTACCTACTTCCTGATGTGTAAAGAACATTAGATCATTTATTGGCCATGCCAATTTTTGTCGGTGATTCATCTAGTCCTTTAGTTCTGTTACCCATCCATTATGCTCATTATTGTCTGATAATACTCCTTTTGAGTTGACAAACACATGCCAAGAGGCATTTGATAGACTTAAACATTTACTTACCACCGCCCCAATTGTCCAAAGTCTAGATTAGTCTTTACAATTGGAACTTATGTGTAATGCCAGTATTTTAAGGTGGGGGCTATTTTGGGCAAAAAAAAATAGAAACTTTATGTCATATACTACACTAACAAGACTCTCAATGGGGCTCAAGTCAATTATACCACAACTGAAAAAGAGCTTCTAACGGTAGTTTTTACCCTGGACAAATTTAGGTCACATTTGGTAGGATCACATGTCACAGTGTTTATGGACCATGCAGCCTTGAAGTACCTTCTTTCTAAGAAGGATGCCAAGCCTCGCTTGATTAGATGACTGCTACTCCTATAAGAATTTGATTTGGAAACCAAGGGTAAGAAAGAGGTGAAAAATATGGTAGCTGACCACTTGTCTAGATTACCACATCATGTGTCCAACTCTAGTGACCTACCAATCAATGAGCATTTTCCTGATGAGTATATTATGCATATTAACACCAGTGCTCATACTCAGTCACCTTGGTATGCAGACATCGCAAATTTTCTAGTGATTAGCCATATGCCTTCATATTGGACCAAGATAGATAGAGGTAAATTTTTATGTAATGTAAGAAGCTCATTTTGGGATGAGCCTTACCTCTACAAATATTGTCTAGGTCAAATTGTGTGGCAATGTATCCCCAACCATGAGATTCAAAGCATCATAGAGTTTTGCCATTCTTTAGCTTGCGGAGGCCACTTTTCTTCAAAGAAAACTGCTGCCAAGATTCTTCAAAGTGGTTTCTATTGGCCTTCCATGTGTTAAGGATGTGCATAACTATTGCTTGAGGTGTGATTGATGCCAAAGATTAGGAGTCATTTCCAAACGCAATGAAATGCCACAAAATCCCATGATCATTTTGGAAATATTTGACTGCTGGGGGATTGACTTTATAGGCCCATTTCCTGTATCTTTTGGCTATGAGTATATTTTGGTAGCCAATGACTATGTGTCTAAGTGGGTAGAAGCCATTGCCATTCGCACCAATGACTATCAAGTGGTGGTCAAGTTTTTGAAAGAACACATATTTCACGTTTTGGGATGTCTAAGGCTAATATTAGTGATGAAGGGAAACATTTTTGCAATAAGCCCATGGGAATCCTATTATGTAACTATGGTGTGACTCATAAATTGGAAACCTCCTACTACCCACAAAACAGTGGCCAAGTGAAATTGGCAAATAGGGAGATCAAGGGAATTCTTGAAAGGATTGTCAATCTGACACGCAAGGATTGGTCTTTGAGGCTAGTTAATGCGTTGTAGGTGTACCGGACAGCTTACAAAACCAGTTCGGCAGAGTGATCTCCTGCACAGTATTGATGTCAGATTGCAGCATGTGGAGGTGGAGATCCCTATCATGCGTGATTCCTTAGCTAGGATCGAGACTGAGCAAGTATCTCAACGTCAGTTATAGGTGACCATTTTAGAGGACATTCGTGCGTTAGCACCTAACCATCCCTCTTCTGACAACCCACTCTCTAGTCATGGATTTTTATGCCTTTAAGGCCGTTTTGTCAGTTTAGGTTGTTGTGTCGTGTCTCATCTGTGTACCTAAAACTACTCATTTTGTGTTATTTACTTTCCAGTTTGGACTACCGCTGTGATGTACTTATACTATGTTTTATTTCATTTTGAATTTTTTTCCCTTGTATATAATCTTGTTATTTCTCTTTCACTTTGATTTTATATTATGTTTGTTTTCTCTTCTGTACAGTTTGTTGTGATTGTTCGTACGGTGTTTGCAGGGATGTACTTATACTAGACTATTTTTCTATTGGACTTTTGAGATTACCCTGTTGTTTTGATGCTATCTATTATAATTCATAGGGTATATCATCAAGTCTCGGTTGGGGGGGCATTACGGATTGGATTGTTACCATTTTGGCTACAAATCAGCATCATCATGCTCACTTAGCACCCTACAGTTCTACTCGAACATGGTTCTTACATTGAGGACAATGTCTAATATAGGTTGGGGGGTGGAGCTCGCATAATAATGCATGATCACCTATTTTTCTACAAAAAAAAATAAAAATTAGCTTAGATTTGTGGTTTGGTTGATAATGACTTTGAGTGAGCAAGTGATGAGTGAGTCATGTTTGAGTTTTTGTAGGAAACTTAGCTCGAGTCGAATGTGTCATATCCCGGTGCAATTTTGGTAATCAAAGTGTGGAGTGAAGGTGCTTATGTGTGGATTTTATGTACCATTGGTCAATTGAGCATCTTTAGACTAGGTTGAGACTTGTATCCCGTAATGTGAGCTTTTGAGCCTGTTATTCATTTCTTGAGGGGTTGCATACAATCACAGCTCTTTTGTTCTTCATTATGGTTTTCAATGCACCAATCACACTTACATGATTATCACATGGTACATATGAGTTGTTTACAAGCTTAGACCATTATGCGAGGCCCTTTTTGTTATTTTGAACCTTCTTATCCTTTCTTAATATGAAATTGCCCTAAAAGCCAATTTGAAGCCATTTTATTAAGTTTTTATTTTTCTCAATATCCCTTCATATGATATTCCCTACACCTATCTATATAATTTAAGCCTTACTTTCACATGTCTTGGGATGTAAAAGTGCTTCAAAGCCTAAGTTAAGGATTTTGGGGTGGGCATGTAAGCCTTGGTGAACACAATGAGAAAAAATGTGGGTGTGAATTCATATGCATATATAATATAAAAAAATAAAAAAATTCCTTTTGTGTATGAAAATGTGGGACTTGTACATTAATAGTAACATTTATAATTGTCCCAAGGGTAGTGCTTAGTAGGAATATGCTTTTTGTTGAGATCCTTGTTGGGGTTGAAATAGAAATGGGTAAATTGGGATTTGTATGTACTTGAACATCTTTATCCCGAGACTTATGCCTTGAACTCTATATTTTCCACTAGTAACCATCACCCGGGGTCAAGTTACAACCAAAATAAAGACTTAGTTGATTCTAGTGAGCAACTCTTGTGTAATGCATGTTGTGGTCTCATGCAAGATGTTGTGTAATTTCTTGCAATGAAATCCGGTTATGAGCTGTCCATTTGAACATCAATGCATTTCACTCATTTGATTGAGGGGTTGTGTGCAACTAGGATAGCATCTCGTGCTATTAGAAAGGTGTGAACCCATGATGAGTGAATTTCCTTCTAATAGCTCGAACCCAAGGTCTGAACCCATGTTTGAAACCTTCGCTTTATATTCTAAAAAAAAAGTATGAAATACTTTCTTATTGTTTGTCTATATGTTGATGATCTAATTTAAAGGGGATAAATATGAGAATAGTTAAAGACTTTAAAAGCAAGATAATGAAAAAATTTGAAATGACAAACTTTAATTAGTTTAATGAAATATTTTCTTAGAATTCAAGTGAAGCAGTCTAAGGGGGAGATATTTATTTCTTAAGAAAAGTACACAAAGGATTTATTAAAGAAATTTTATATGGACAAATGCAAACTCCTTTAGCTGAGAATGAAAACTTTTGACAAGATGGTGTAGAAAACGTTGATCTTTAGACTTACAGAAGTCTTATTGCCTCACTGATGTATCTTATAAACACAAAGTTAAACATTGTGCACTCAATGAGTATGTTGTCAAGATTCATGAATAAACCAAGCAAGCTCCATTACACTGCTACAAAAAGAATATTGAGATATCTTCAAGGCACAAAAAAATAAGGAATCCTATGTCAAAAACAACAAGACTTCAAACTTATTGGTTATACTGACATTGATTAGGCAGGATCACTAAATGATAGTAACAGCATCAACTTATATTTTGTCTTGGATTAAACATAATCTTATGGAGGTCAAAGAAACAAAGGAACGTCACACTCTCTTTAATAGAAACTGAATAC
>JAVXUM010000013.1:11783508-11814934 GCA_035590655.1 Pouteria glomerata | reverse complement strand
TACAATATAATATAATATAATTAAATATTTTCTAAAAATAAAAAAATAATAATTGTAAACAAAATTACGTTTCCAAAAGCTGTTTCAGTTTTCATTTCAGGAAAAAAAACGATAACAGAAAATACAAAACAAGAAACGATAACAGAAAAATAACAGAAGAAAAACTACAGCATTGCCAAATGGGCCCAACGTATAACGATGGATTTGAATGTGTTAAAAAATTAGATATTGATGGTGTGATTAGACACTCGATGAAGAAGGATTAGGATCTGACTTTGCAACGTGGCGTTTATATATTTATGGACTTGAAATGAAAAACTGAACACAATGTATAATGATGGATTTGAGCGTGTTAAGAAATTAGATATTGATGGTGTAATTAAACACTCAACTGGATAGTCTATGTTTTTATTTATACTATATACACAAAATCTTTACAAACTAAATTACCCTTTGGCTAAATACATAAATACAATAACAAATATTAACCCTCCCCCTCAAGTTAGAACATATATATCACTCTAGATCCTCCCAAAGCTTTGGTAAAAAATCAACACTTCACGTGACCAGTTTTAATGACATTCTATAAAATCTTCTCTCCAACAAAACAACAATCAACTTCAATGTGTTTCGTTCTCTCATGAAATACTAGATTAGAAGCATTACGTATATCAACTTGATTATCACACAATAATCCATGAGTTGTGAATAATGAACTCCTAACTCCTCCAACATGTATTATATCCAAATCAACTATCAAGATGTATGCGCAATAGCTATATACTCTAATTCAGCACTTTATTAAGCTACTATTGTCTACTTCCTACTTTTGCAAGACACCAAGTTACATCCAACAAAGATTCAGTACTTAGTCATGGACCTTCTATTTGATGGTGACCCAAACTAGTCTCCATCAGTGTACTCTTGAACTAAAGTGTCCATTACCCTTGCATAATAAGTTTCTACCAGGTGCATCTTTTAGATATGTAAAAACTCGGATAGTTGCATCTCAATGACCAGTGTAAGGTGATTCTAATAATTGATTGATCACACTCGTAGCAAAAATTGCATCAGGTCTAGTAACAATCAAGTAATTTAGCTTGAAGTATCCATAAGTTTAGAACCCAATATACCAGTCTCAGATAATAAATCAAGAACATACTTTCTCTGTGAGAAAGAGAACTGCCCATTGATGACCTGGCAATCTCAATCCCTAAAAAGTATTTCAACGGACCCAAATCCTTGGTACTAAATCTATTTTGGAGAAAGCACTTTGGATCAATAATGCCTTGAGCATCATCACTTATGATAATAATGTCATTTACATACATTAGTAGCCAAATTCTGGCATTAGACAAATGACGATAAAATACTAAATGCTCTATACCACAATGAATTGGACCAAACTCAACGACAACAATGCTGAACCTACCAAACTACGCTCAAGGAAATTGTTTTAGCCCATATAATAATTTCTTCTTCTTACAAACTAACCTAAACTCCCCCTAAGTAATAAAACCAAAAAATTACTTCATATAGACTTCCTCAGCCAAATTGCCATGAAGAAATGCATTCTTCGTATCAAGTTGATGTAAAGACCAATTATAAACTACACAAGAAGGTTGACATAAGCAATCTTAGTGACAGGAGAAAAAGTCTCAAAAAAATCTAAGTCATAAACTTGTGTATACACTTTTGTGACTAAACAAGCTTTCAATCTATCCACAGTGCCATTAAGTTGAACTTTAACCATGTACAGCCAAAGACACTGAACCTTGGACTTATGAGGAGGAAAAGGAACAAACTCTCAAGCACCCTTAGCTCAAAGAGCAAAAATCTTATTTTTCATAACGAAACACTAGCCAAGATGAGACAGTACTTCAAAAACAAAAATAAGAATAGAGATAGATGATAAAGATGTAACAAACAAATTATAAGAAGGGGATAACGCATCTTAAGACCCAAAATTAGAGAGGATGAGAAGTACAAGAGTGCTTTTACCCTTTTGGAGAGCATTAGGAAGATCCAACTCACTAGTAGGATTAGGCAACATGAAAGAAACCAGTGGAGCATATGAAGCAATGAGTGGAGCAGTCACTACTCAATGTTTGGTGTATACGTGCAAATTAAGGTGAGACAAATGATGAGCTAGACTCGATGGAGAAGGATGATTGACCGAAACAGGTTCAGCAGAAATAACAGATAGAGGAAGACTCTCATAAAAAATAACCAGAGATTGTAATTGGATAAAAAAGAGATGGACTCAAAGAAAGTGATATCAACACATACAAAGGAACAATTAAAAGGACTATAGCAACGGTATTCCTTCTATACCCTTGAGTATTCAAGAAAAATGCACTTGTGAGCACGGGCATCTAATTTATCGGTCCTAAGTAAGATGATGGATAAAGAAAACACAACCAAAAATCAAAGGTGGAAGAGAGAACAAAGATTGGTGCGGGAACAACAAAAAATATGGAATACAGCCATCAAGGACATATGAGAGCATCTGGTTAATCAAATAACATGTACAAGGCATAATCACTCCAAAAAATTTTGGGAACATTCATATAAATAGGTAGACGACGGACAATCTCAATAAAATGCAAATTCTCTCTTTCAACAATTCCATTTTGTTGCAACGCATGAGAACAGAAAGATTGGTGAAGAATACTCAAAGAGGCCATAAATTCAATAAAAGAGTTAGAGAAATATTTTTTGGAATTATCACTACGAAGGATGTCAACCCCACCTAATGGAAAAAAGCTTAGTTTGGTTTGGTTTAGTTTATCACTACGACGGATTCACACAGGCAGATCAAACTGAGTTTTAATTTCAACACAAAAACTTGAAAAATAGAAAACAACTCTGTTGAAATAGTTTAATATACGTTGTTGGACCCATTTCCCAACTTAAGCTTTTGGGACAATTAGTAACTTAACATGGTATCAAAACTTTGGTTTCAGGAAGTCCTAAATTCGAATCTTGTTATTCCACATTTATTATTGTGCACTTTATTTGCTTGTATTAGTGCGAACTTTGTTTGATTTGATTTGTTTGTCTATGTTCCGCGAGCAAGTTAGAGTTTCACGTGAGAGAGAGTGTTGAAATAGCTTAATATACATTATTGGGCCCATTTCCTAACAATTTAAACTATTGGGACAATTAGTGACTTAACAAACTCAAATCGATTTTTCATTAAATAAATCTAGGTAAGTCTTCAAAAAATCATCAACAAACGTGACAAAATACTTAAATCTCAACTTTGAAGTGACACAATGACGACCCCAAGCATCTGAATGAAATAAATTAAAAAGACATGATGACCTCTTATTGACTCAAAAAGTAAAAGACACACAGTGATGCTTTCTCAACTAATAGGACTCACAATGTAAAGAACTTAAATGACATAGACTAGGACACAGAGACTTTAGCTTAGGGTGTAAATCCAAATGACCAAGGAGACAATAAATCTTGGTAGGAAAAGCAAAGGCAAAAAAGCTTTAGGCACCATAACATCAAGATAGTAGACACCTCCAACCTCATGCCCTCCTCCAATCGTCTCTCTTGTCGTCATATCCTGAATAATGAGAGAATCAGAAAATGTCACTGAACAATTATAGTACTTTGTAAGTTTGCTAACAGGCATTAGATTAAATGGGAAAGAAGGACCATATAACACTAAGGATAAATAGAGAGAATGTGAAGGAATCATTGAACCAACACCACTAACAAGAGTAGTATAGCCATTGGCCAGAATTACTACTAGAGAAGAGAATTGGAATACTGAACGCCAAAGAATAATATCCGGACATATGATTATAAGCACAAGAGTTGATAATCCAAGAAGTAGGAGAATGAGTGGATAGACATGCAAGAGAATTAACTTGAGGAGTAAAAGCAAGGGAGATAGTAGGAAAAGAAGACTGATGAGTTGTCTAATACTGTAAGAGCCTCGAATGTCTTCTCCTAAACGAGTCACTATCTGATGATGCTCATTGGTAAAGGAAACTTCTGCAGGGTAAGAAGAGACGACGTGTGTCATATGGGGAGGTTTGCCAAACAATCCCGTGGTGATTTGCTAAATAAATCCCAAAACCTCTCACAAACCTGCCCTAGTTTTCCACAGTGTGTACATTTTGGCCATTCCTCTACCACGATCTCCTCGTCCACCACGACCACCTCCATGGACCACAATTATCATGATTGCCAGAAGAAGATGAAGGTATTTAACTAGCAAGAGCAAAGTGAGATGATCGAAACTAACTGAAGAAAAATCTCGAGATACAGGGCTCAAACCTAGAATAATGTTGAGTTTGGGAAACAAAAAAACTAACTTTTTTATATTTGAAAAGGAAAAAAAGTTAACTTTTAAATTTTTTATTAATTTGACATTTTTGCCCTTTAATGTTTAAAAGAAGTTTAAAATATAATAGGATAAATTTGATCATTTTAAAAAAATTCAAAAAGCTGAGTAACCAGAAATTGATAAGCTCTCTTACTTCCCAAACAAGCACACAGTCTCAACAAAAGAAGGAAGAGAAGCTTCACCAAGTATTTGAGCTCTCACTAGCTTAAACTTAGGATTAAGACTAGCAAAGAATAGAAGAACTACCATTTGTTCACGCTACCTTTGCATCTCATTCATATCTAATGACAATGGCTGAATAGAGTTCAACTCCATATGAATCAAGTTCCTAGGAAAATTCTATGGAGAGTATTGGAAAAAAAAAAAAAAGAGTGTATATCGCATATATTGAGGCGATAAAAGACATGTATGATAGAGTTGAGACATCTATACGGGCGGCTAGCGAAGAGATCAAGGAATTTCCTATCACGATTGGTTTACACCAAGGCTCAGCATTAAACTCGTACTTGTTTGCCCCAGTTATGGATGAGATTACAAGACATATTCAGGATGAAGTGTCGTAGTGTATATTATTTGCAAATGACATTATTTTAGTAGATAAGACAAGAGAATGAGTAAATGCTAAACTAGAATTATGGCGAAAAATGTTAGACAAAAAAAGTTGAGACTAAGTAAACGCAAGACAGAATATATGGAATGCAAGTTTAGTTAAAATAGGACAATTGGTAGCATAGAAGTAAGTTTGCGTAATTAAAAGATTGTAGAGAAAAAACTTCAGATATCTTGGATCTCTGGTACAACAGGATGGAGGGATTGATACTGATGTAAGTCACAGGATTCAGGCTGAGTGGACCAAATAAAAGAGTGCTTCAGGAGTCTTGTGTGATCGGAAAGTCTCTCTCAAGGTTAAAGATAAATATTATAAGGTGGTAACATCACTATTATTATATGGATCAAAGTATTGAATAATAAAGCATAATCATATTCAGAAGATAGCAGTTGCAAATATGAGAATGCTAAGATGAATGTACGGAATCACAAGGAGAGAAAGGATTGGGAACGAGGAGATTAGGAGCAAAGTAGAAATAGCCCCGATTGAAGATAAAATGAGAGAAAATCGATTAAGGTGGTTTGACCATGTTAAAAGGCATTTAACGGAGACACCTGTTAAAAGATGTGAAAGCATGGAAATTACCAAAAGTAAGAGAATGAGAGGGAGACCCAACAGCAGTTGGAAAAAAACTATTAAATATGATCTTGCCTACATGGATCTAATGGAGGATATGACCCTAAACAGATTTGATTGACGTCATCAAATCCATATAACTGACCCCACCTAGTGAGAAAAAACTTGGTTTGATTTGGTTTTATTTGGTTTGGTTTTGGATGTAAAATAATATGTGACTGACTTGCTAGACTACTGTAGTTGAAAAAACTCACAAAATAAATCATACATGCAAGTCAAGTCACTAGAAAAAAATAAATGAACATACTCCCAAATCTCCTTACTAATTATCCTAGTAAACAGACATCGCCACATGTGATTCCACAGAATTCCAGAGGTAACTAACAAGATGTGCATCTTTTTGAATCCATGTATCATAAGTAATAGTATCAATTGAAGTTGGAGGTGAATCAATGACATTTTTGTTTTCACATCCCGTTAAAGCAATTCTAACAGCTTTAGACCACTAGATATAATTAGTCTCATTCAACTTTCATCATTCAGATAGTAAGCTGGGTAACAAGTTGAGTGTAAATAGTAGTTAAGCCAATCGTGTTGAACCAACAATGATTGTATAATTCAATTTAGGTTGCATTGTATCTCAACAAATAAATCAAAACACTGACCCAATTACTTTGACAAAGGATGACTGGAAACAACTAGCGATTAGTGACAGTGACTGGAAGGACCCAATGACATTCACCAGAAGCAACCTTCACGAGTCAACAAGACAAGACGATGCAAGATGACGAGCTATGATCAATGATCACAAATTGCGAGACATTGATGAACTGGATCAACGAGTGAATCTTGAGACAATAAGCACAAGATAACAAATGACTGAACTAGGTTGATGGCAATGATCGAATCCACTATTCGCGCTGATTGGACTGGGTTGATGGCGACGACTAGATAATGACAATATTTCTTCTGATCAAGAGATAACGACAACCAAGTGTTTCATGCTAGTAATGAACCAAGTTCACTCTGATATCATGTTAAGAAATCAAATACTGATGGTGTGATTAGACACCCAATTGGGTAGTCTACATTTGTATAGAACAAACTCATGTAAAAGTATACTAAATACACAAAATCTGCACACAACAAATTACGCATAGGCTAAATGCATAAACACAATAACAAAAATTAACAAAGTGAATTTGCAACTCATGTAAAAGTATTTATTCCAAATCCATAGCATTAATGGTTCAAGTTGTACAAAAATCATAACAAAATATTTCTGTTTATAAAGTTTTGTATCAAATCTATTCATTTGAAATCCACGTTTATCAAATGGAGCTGTTGGATTGAATTGGATACGCTTCCTAGACTATAAGAGTGTCTTGGATGCTATGAAGTCAAGATGACTTAACCGAGCTTGAGAAGGGTGGCAGGAAAGAAGCACGGGATGTGGGGGAGGTGGACTTGGGGAAAGCTAGCGTGGGAAGAAGTAGAAGCTCTCGTGTTACTAAACTTTGAAAGGGTGTTCAATTAAGTTGGTTGATTTCAGCTCAATATGTAAACCGTAGGCAGCAGTTCAAGATTGAAATGAAGTAATGGTTAGATGGTGAGGCATAGGCATGCTGGTTGGTGTCAGCAAAGAGTAAGGCCTTCATTTGCTGAACTTTTCATTATGGTACTAGTGGCAACGGTAAGCAACAAGGCTTTTGCCAAGGACTATTAAGGTAGAAGCAGAGGGGTACTATTAAGGACTAATTGAATGCCAACTGTCAAGCTATCAGTAAATCAGTAAAATCTAAGCCATTTGGTTCGACTGTTTTTCACTTGTTTTCTGTTTTACTTTCCTAAGAAAATGAAAACGTGTGAAAAAAATGTTTGGGTTAGAGTGTGTTTTTTGGAAAAACATGCTTGCATCTTTTCAGAACACGGAGAACAGCAGCTAAGAGTCTTTTCGTAGTATCAGAGCGAAGATCCTGATTAAAATTTCTGTACCTAGCCGTGGTCATCACCAATTGGCACCTAGCAATGGTCATCACCAATTGTCTGTCGAAATATTCACAGTCGAAGTGGATGATGTTCATCATCTTCACAGTCACTAATTGTTCACTAAAGCATTAGATACATGGTGAAATATATTTGCATGTCTTGAAACATATAATATATGTGCTCTAGCTCGAGAGGGGAATTAATTTGTTAATGTGTCATTCGTGTGGGGATATCTTAGTCTATATATATTTACCTTTGCTATTAAATAAATCAAGCCATTCAGTGAAACGTAGTCTTTTCAAAGGCAGACAGCAGACAAAATTTGACAATTGTTGGTTTAGGAAGTTGAACAAGAGCGAATAACAATTGTTCTTCTGTGCAAGGGAGCTGTGTCAGATTATCTTGTGTTTTCATGTACACTTGCTCAAGAGCTATTGCTCTCTCTCTCTCTTATATCTATGTGGAGGATTGTGAATGTTGCCATTTTTTGAAGGAGGGGATGGAGGCTATTAATAGTACAAGGGTTCAATTAATCTGGAAAGCAGGACCATAACGTCTATGGGTACACATTGAAACAGAAAAAACAGGGCAAATTTGACAAGTAAGCTTGCCATAAAAGAGGTTGAAACATCTATTGTTGAACTCCCTAGATTTTTTTTGGCTTTCAGGGAAATCCTCACTTTTCTCATTTCTAGGAGAGCCGATGTCCTTCAATCAGCTCTTTTCCTCCCTCTTGTATACTTCACGTGTTTTAGGTGGCAACCCTCTCTCTCTCTCTCTCTCTCTCTCTCTCTCTCTCTAAGTAAAGGCTTTTTTTAAGTAATTTTACTACTACAAGCACACGACAAGTAGAGGATGATATCCAAGAATAAGCTCCTGATAATGTTTTGAGGCATCCAAAGCCTTACCCTAGCTGCAGATAAGATTTAAACAACAAATTTCAAGGGTGAACTTCAAATTAAATTGTCCAATTATGAGATTCAAAACAAATATTAGTCCTACTTTATTTGACAGATCACAAATTAACACAGAAGAACTGTTAACAGATGATAGTAACAGAGAGGCATATTCCAGTCACTAACCGAGGTATCTCCAAGCCATTGGGCACAATATTTACAATATAGAGTGGATCAAGATTGCCAACGGTGTGCTCCAGTAACACTCCCACCTGCCAATTAGCAGAAAATTGTATGAAAACATGCGAAGAAATGTTGAATATTTTTATTGAAATGTTGAATATTTTTATTGAAATGTTCTGATGTGAATTTAATCGGCAAATGACTCCAAAGTACCATTTCAGGCTTATGAAGACACTGCTTTATCAACTCTTCCCAAAGTTCATCATCTTGCTGCATACTCACGAATTCTATAGCCTGTAAAGGTCATAACATCTAATCACCATCAAAATTCAAAACATAATATAGATGGCAAACCAAAGGCAAAATGGCAGGTACCTCCTCAATATCCCCCAAGTTATTTATGATAACGGCAAGGGCTTGTTTTGAATTTCCCATTCTTCCAAGGATGAAAACTTGCTCTCTTAAAAGATCCCTTTTGACACAAATTTCATACGCCTGAGATGAAAGTGCATGAATTATTACGTCAACACAAAAATATATCATCAAGGAACATTTCAAAGCCATTCACTCCGCCAACCTTCTCAAGTGTATAGTGCTGACTGCTGCGAAGAAATGGAAGCAACATTTTAGGATCATAGTCTGCATAAAGCTCCACCTAGTACAGTTTGTAAACAAAACACATAACTGTTAACATTCATAACCAGGACTGTCAACATGTATATTCACCATTTGGAATAACAGGCGCAATTTTTTAGGCATTAAAAACGTGTTAAAATTCCACATAACACCAAATAATGAAGCACGCAATTTAATGCATATGTCCAGCATTCAAAACCTACCCCTAACACTGATATAGGTGATCTAATTTCAGGAGATCCCATAACACCAATGAGAGTAGGAGGGAGTGAAAAATTAGATAAGGGGGGACATTTCCACCATTCCAGAAAAATAAGAGCACACTTGTAATACAGACTGTGAGTAATAAAATAGTAAGACAGAAAGATAAACATAAAAGAAGAAGAATGTAGCGAAAAGTTCCTTCTACTGCAGTAGATCAAAAAAAAAAAAACTCATAAAGATAAATCTTTAGGGAATCAAGTAGAAGTCAACTTTTTTTTTTTTTTGCAATAATGCAATACAAAACCAAGAATAAAGGTCGACCAATGCAGCAGAACAGTTTGATATCAAAATTGTCAGAAGATTGGACTAGTGATGTGTGGTACAGAAACATGTCCCACATATGTTGACAGGCTACATGTATTGCTACTGTAATTCACAATTGCCCATACGGAGTGACTTTGTGAGTCCCTTCTAATGCCCACCCATCTCACCCCTCCCTCGGATAATGTTTCCATTTAATTTAGAGATTTTGGCTTTGTCCCCCAGAAGTGAAGCAGAAGTTGGTGTATCAGGCTCCATGAAGTGTTCTACTATTCGACAATTACCCATGTAGTGTGGTCTTCTTTCCCACTTAATGTCCACTCATCTCACCTATCCCTTCTTGGATGATATTTTTATTTAATTTAGCAAAAGAAAATCTCCATTCAAGGAGATCCCTCTGCGAGTTTTGTCCCACATCGCCGAGGAGTGAAGTGGGGAATTGTTATATTACTATATTAGGCTCCATAATTGCTCCTCTAATCAGCCATTGCCCAAGATTAAGTGGCTTTAAGAGTCCTGCCTAATATTCAATCATCTCACCTCCTTCCTTGGATGATATTTCATTTAATTTTTGCAAAAAATAATAATATAATTAATAAATAAATGAACACATATAGATACCTGCACACACAAGAATCCTTATCTTCTCCATCCAAACTACCCAAATTATTTCAACTTTAAGGCCATGTTTAGTACAATGGAATGGGAATGCCTATTTCATGTTTCATTGCTTCCTCATTCCTTTCTCCGGCACATTTAAGTGGAGTGGGGAATGCCCTCCTCATGGAATGCTCCGTCCAAAAAACTATAGAAATGGCCATTCCCTTTCTCAAAAGAGGCAAAATAAAGGCTTGAATGACCATTCCCTCATTTTTATATACTCATGGAATAAAAGAGAAAACAAATAAATAATTAAATAAAAAAAGAAAAGAAAAGAAAAAGAAGAGAAAGCAAAAACAAAAAGTAAATGGTGGTCGTCACCATCACCCACCCCCTCCAACAGTGTCACCTCCAAGACCATCACATCCACACCTTCCACTGCACCCTCCACTAATTCCATCACCTTCTGCTACCGCCCCCACTGCACACTACCATATCCATAACCTTCCCCTGCTGCCGCCACCATGACCCTCCACTACCTTCCACTGCCACCTGTCACCAATATTCACCTAGTAGCCACCACCACTTCTAGAAATTTTTTTGTTTTATTACATTTTAATTTAATCTAAATTAATATTAAAATAAAAATGGTGATTCCATTCTAGGATTATTTAATTTGGCAACCAAACAAGAGAATGGGGATGGCCTTTCGATTCATTCTCGTCAACCAATTGTAGCCTAAAAGGTTTGAACAACAAAGTGAATTCTCCAGCAGTGTCTAAGGGACACAGATGACAAGCAGAAACAAAAAAGGCATTCCTCTTTTCATTGCATTCAAGTCTCCTTTTTCCTCCTTTCCCACATTTGGCATTCTCTCTTCTTATTTAGTTTGGGTGCCTACAAGCATCATCTACATCCCTGAGAAACGCATCAAAACTAATTTGGGCTGCATGAACCAGCGCATAGCAATTATCTAAATTAGAATCAAATGGTAGGATTGACATGCACCCAGGCCTAGGTGAGCCAACTTGTTCAACCAGTCATTCTAGTTTAGTTTTGCGAAAGACTGGATTCTTTGAGACCAAAAAGAGAAAAATATCACTCACTTAAGAATTATTTTCAAGCAAAAATCATGATTTGGAGTCATTGACGAGGACATTAGAGTCATTTTTATTAATTTTATTATTTTTATTTTTATTTTATTTTAGAAAGTTTGTTGAGAGTAGGATTTTTTATTTTTTAGTTTGATATTATCTTCGGTTATTTTTTTTATGGTTTGTTAGCCTATTTAAAGGGCTAAGTTATTAGGGTTTGGGGAGACTTTTGGATATCATTGAATATTAAGCAGCAGCTGCATTTATCTCTTTCTTTTCTTCTACTTCTTCTTGTTTGCTTTCTCTTTCGTTTCTTTCTTTGCTTTTAATTTTTGTTCCACATCAGTCATCCAACTTGAGGCTACTCCAGGAATTTATCATGATTCATGAGATGCATGTGACAGGTGATCATACACTACCCAGAAAGTAATACTTGAATAATATTTTCAAGTATCCGCAAATAGATGGAAAATGAAAGTTATCATAAAGCTAGTCATTTCCCATTGAATGAACTAGTTATCAAGAGGCCACTAACACAAAATAATAGAAATCCATGACAGTTGACATTCACACTAACACAATGTGCCATAATTCAAGGGACCACCATTTTGAATAGAATTATGTTTTAAAGGAATGGGCAACCTTAAATGCTATACTAAATGGTAAATGATTTTTGCTAAGTCACCAATTCTCCCAAAAGCTTAAGCTATTAGCAAATTGGTCGAACAACATATATCAAGTTATTTTAACTCTCCCCTTCACATGTGACCCCGACTCGATTAGAGACAAACAAAATAAATCAAATAAGATGCACCAACACAAATTAATTAGAGTGCTCAAAAACAAACAAAAAATAAATACCATGACCTCTTAGAGTTAGAGCTCTAATACCATGTCAAGTCACCAATTGTTCAAAAGATTAAGTCGTTAGGAAATAGGCCCCAACAATTAATATGAAGCTATTTCAACTTTCAAAATAACAATCAAAAATGTAGACTCCTCCCGCAGGGAAGGGGGGTAGCCAAAAAAAAATTTACAATTATACAAGCCAAATTGGTTAAGATTATATTTGACCACTACATAAATGCTTTTATTTGTTCACATCATTTTCAGAACACAACCAACTGTAGTGGATTTAACTTACTTTCTACGTACCTGCATATCATGGAAATCCCTTCCAACATGTGGGTTAGCTTCAAATAGTGAATGCAAATATAGATGTAGAAAGTATCTGGAATCACACTTATTATTCCGTGCAGCCAAAAGTTGTGAAACAACTTCAGATGGAGTGATTAGGTCCCTGTGTAGGGTCAACAATGGTACTGCAGATTTGCAATCTATCATCATCAGTTGGACAACCTGCAATTTCATAGATGATATAGAATCATGGAATCATATCGGGAAAAACAAAAACTCGGTACTTCCTTCGTCCTTTTCCTTTTTGTCATAAGAATTAATGATGAAGGCTCTAGCAACAATAACAAAAGGCAACCATGGTAATGACAATTTTTAAGCTTAGATACTATATGAACCAAAATTTTCATCTAATATGGTATGAAAGCATACCTTTTCACGAATTGCATCATGTAAGTTATGTTTTTCAATGAAGTCAAATATATCCGGCTTCATAAGCTGAAAAATAAAATAAACAAAGTAATAAAGAAAGAACCAACTTGAAATCAAGACAGTGTGTAGCAAAAAGCCTGATTTCACAGAGTATCTCGAAAGTGCATTCAGTAAGAGTGTAGCAACTTTGAGAAGTGGCTGGGTTTCTGCAAGAATGGGGCATGATTTCATCTAGAGCACTTACATCAGCATATAGTGCAAAAGCTTTCTCGTACTGCCCATCAATTACATACAACTCTGCTAGTGCCTGACATGGTAAAGTAACGCATGATGGAAAGGATGTACGAACGAACAAAATCCATAATCAATATCAAGATAAATCTGTTCATATCAACCTCTTTCAGCGCATCAGTCATGGAAGAAGTATTAAGCTGAGATTCAATGGCAGAGATAACAGGCAAGGCAGAATATATTACAGACGGCCAAGATTTAATAGTTGACAAGAGATCCTTGTGAAATGATGAATTTGTTGCCAGAGCAACAAGAGCAACCTGAGAAAAACAAAACCAAAGAGACCTTTATTCCCAATTTGGCAAGTCCAAAGACAGCATTATCTATAAAATAAATTGTGCAGGAAATGATGACTAAGACACACCTCATAAGCAGTATCACGTAATCTTGGATTCTCAGTTGGTATGTAAGGAGCCAGTACAGGAAGCTGACGAAGATGAGCAAAGTGGAAAACCCATCTGTAAGAAATAACCCACTGCCAATTATTAAAAATAAAATTACAGAGGTGGTGTTTTGTTCAATAATCTTTGGTACCTCTCCCATGCTGAAGCGGATCCTCGCAACAATTTGGGGCACAACGATGCAGCCTCAGCATACTTCCTTTCCACAATCAGATGGTCAAGGTATCTCGACCCTACCTGAGTACATAATGGACAGTTTGGATTAAAAAATAAACTACCAATGTCTAAATAGATTCAAAACCGCAAGTTTGTATCCAGATATTTACAGGATATAGAAAAAAAAAATGGAAGTCAGATAAAGAGTAAATATAAAATGTAGACAGTTCGTTGAAACAGACAAACTAAGAATGAGGGAACTGCAAAGCTGCCATGTAGCTATGTAGTGGCTAGGAGAAAATTGAACAAAAGGAAACACAGCACAAATTGTGCTCCAGAAGCCTGAAAATGAGATTAAGTTTGTATATTTGACTAAAAATGCATATTAAACATATAAATATTAATAATGGATGACAATTGCAAGCATCTCCAAAACAGTTCAAAGATTTAGGACATGTAAAAATCAGTGTCAATATAGCCTTCTCCAACTACATGGGGTTGGCTATATGTATCCTATTAGGTGAATTATTAACTGGACAAAGTCTTGACAACCCAACTATCAAATTTGAACATTGTATGAACCATAATAATTTTAAGATCAAATGAATAACCTTTCCTTCTGCTTTGCTAATGTGGTCTATTATCCCACTACGAATTCATGAAACCTACACGATTCCTTAGCCATTGTGGTCTATCATCAGGAGGGGGGGGAGAGAATTCAAAGATTTGTTGACCAAAATGCTACACGTTTAAAAGAGAACAGAATAAATTCATAATTTACATATTGCTATTATTTATGAACATATACCCGCAAAGAAATGTGATCAGCCAGTTACAACACAGGAATCAATGCACCAGAAAAAACAAAATCAAACAAACATACCTCATCAATAAGCTCACTCCGCCCTTGTCCCGCTTCAACTGCTTCTAAAGCTTTTTCATGCCAACCATGTTGAAGAAGCCAAGAAATATGATCCTCGGCATCCCTATTAATCAACAAGATCTTAAATTTGCTTATTAACAAATGCAATATTTAAATTTAAACAATGTAAGAAGTTAAGGAATCAAGATTAATTTTTTGAATCCATTATCTATTTATCAAGATGACTAAAAATATTACATTTTCAGGCTACGACTGTCGGTATTTCAATTGCTAAAATTCAAAAACAAAAAATGAAAAATCCATGAACCCCATCAAACTAACCAAAAAATGATAAGCATTATAAATTTCCAATACTGAAACTTGGACTCTCGCCACCAAAAAGCAGTTGCTTAATTTAGGTTAACATAAACAATAGAGATGCAGATGATCTATAACATCGATTTTTGAAAAACACATATTTTATGCAATCATACAAGTATTTTCTATGTGTAAGTGCCCATTTGAAACGCAATTACAAAGGTATACATAACTATACGCATAGAGTTAGTCTCATTATTTCACATAGAATTTTATTTTCTGGTGGAACAAACATAAAGTTAGTCTTATTATTCTTTTAGTTGCACACTAACAAACATAAAGTATCCCAGAGTTAGATATATCCATTAATGAGGAGCCTAGAATTTAAATGGATGTCAAGCTGCATTCGATGCTTAGACAATTCACAAAGAAAAGGAGCAGCGAACTTTTTGAAAGAAAGTATATCAAATATAGATAATAAAGTTGTCCATCTCTCTAACACATTTAGTTTTTTATGTGAGATGATAGTAAATAGTTTAACATGCTCACTGCCAACCCAATATTCACTAGCTGCCTATACTTGGCCCATTCCAAAAGGCCAATCCGACCACACATTAGGGGCCATGTCGAGATAATTTAAGGCCCCCCTCTCTAACAGCTTAGACCTTTTTAAATGAGATGGTGGCCAGCAGTCCAACAGAATTTAAAACAGTTATCACCCAAAAATAAAATAAAAAACACATATTGCGAAGTAAACTTGCTGGGTAACATTAAGCAGTAATGGAATTCCCAACTATAAAAAGTGTATTCTTCTTATTTCAAAGGTAAGATAGAATATAGATTGATGCAATTAATTATCAACAGAAAAATCTCATTCTATTCAATAAATAAAAAAAAATGACAAAATCATTACTAACCTTGGTTTTGCAATAACTACATCCTTTGGGGATACAATATAATATAATGGCTCATCACCAGCAGCCCACTGACCACCCGCATAGCTACTACCTACATCCAAATGCACATGTATTACCACTGTTTGAATGCAAAACTATAAATCTTTGTGCACTTTTACCTGAGAATGGAGCATGAGCAAGGGAATAATCCTTTGCTTTGTAATGCTCAAAGCCATGGACAGGTAAGGCATCTGTTGCAAGCTCATCATTATTCCATGTGACTACGCGCACCTCTGGTCTTTGAGCATTTCCCTGCTTACAACAAATTTTGCACACATTAACACTTCTTTTGCCTTTTTACACATTTATTACAGCTTTCTCACTGCCCTAAATTGACAGCATAACCTACTTACTGGTTTCTACCTACACATATATACACACAAAGAGAAAAAGGCAGTGTGAAATTACCATAGAATAAAATGAACAAAGACCAGGAAATAAACCAGGGTGGTTGTTAGAAGGCTAAAACAATTGAAAGTCCACAGTTCATGTTAGTCAAGAGTGGATGGAATGCAGCAACATAGAAAAGCAGAAAACTTGTAGGAAGTTGATTTAGTGCATAAAGGAACGTACTACTGTACAATTAAGCAAGAGAAAACGATCACAGAAATGGATTATCTGAGATCATAAAACATAGACAGCTCCGAATCATTATTTAATGAAAAGTACATAACATTGCTGCTTGAAAAGGGGATGGGTTAAATAAAACAAAACATAAAAAAATAAAATTTATTTAGGCAGAGAGGCTGAGTAAAACTCATTGTTCCAGATTCAGAAGACAATCTCTGCACTCAAGGGAAGAAAGTCTCGATCTTAAGACCCTTAAAGGTCCAGAAAGATGAATATTGTGGCTAAGGAATAATCAATAAGTTACAGTTATTAAGTTATCAACCGTTATGCCTTCATTCTCAAGACTCTTGACTATTTCCCATTTGCTTATGCCTCTATCTCTAAGCATTGTATCCAATACCTACTACTATCTTGCAAAATAACAAGTATAATTAGTGAGCTAGTCCTAATGTTAAGGAGATTTCCATTCTTCTTCACATGCTTGAAGATGATTAAACTGCATCCCTAAACAAATTTAAATTTTCCTAACATCTGTAGATATTTTAATTGTTCCATTTAACTATTGAATACAACAAATTACCTAATTTGAGAATGAGCTAATTCTAGAATTACCTGATTCTTATTTTGGGAGCTAATTCCATAATTGGCTGATTCACAAATTGAGACTACCAAAAAGGCCCATAGAAACAAATAATATGCTTCGCAACATCAAAGTAAATGTTCCAAACTTCAATGGGCCCATGTATGCAAGGTTCATAATAAAATCTGCTTTATCAAAATAAAAGCACAAGTGAGATGAAAACCTGGCGCGATGGGACAGTGCTGCTAAACTCTGTCTCTCCATCTTCTTCCCCCGGAATATAAGCTAGAACAACCAAAGTATCACCAAATGGAGCAATTCCAGAAATGAAATAGCTGGTTTGGAATGATGCCACAATATCCACCTGATTTATGCTAGACATAGGAATATGTTTATATGTCCCATTTGTGCCTTTATTCTGATTTGCTCTTATTGATGCAATTTTCACAGATGTTCCCCAGCCAATTACCAAAAGAGCGTCATCCTGAATAAGATAAGAGAGACAGCATGCAATGGCATGCAACAATTAACCCAATGGCGGTACATATTTATTCAGAGGCAAGAGCATAAAATTTGCAACAAAAAAAGGGAGTGAGGGTGTAGGATGGAGAGTAAGTAACTCTGGTCAATTTTTCTTCTAGACTATTGTTACATCTGCACAAAGTGTGCCTACGTTAATCTTCTACTAACCTGCCAAACTAAGTGAGGAAGCAAAAGCTCAGGTCGAGGGCTTCCTCGTGGCCTCTCAATAAATGTTACACGCTGATCATTAGCAGCATCATAAACTTTCACACCTGCATCATTAGCCCAAGCAATGAGACTTGTTCTCCACTTCACCGCATGAATTGGGCCTTCACCAGAGTGCAGAACCTGGAAAGAAAATATGCAAAATTTCAGGAACCAAAAAATCACTGTGAATTTTGAATCCATTCTACTAACATAGAGAACATGGAAGGTGCAAATAACAAACCTGGTCACGGTACCCTATCCACTTCTTCATATTAAAATATAAATGACCTGCTAAACCACCAGCAACAAATCTTCTGGCTGATTTCCGTGCATAATCTGGATCCAAAGCAATCGCCTTCATCGGCCGATGATACTCAAATTTCATTCTCTCATCGGTGAAAAGGCTGTTTATTACAACAGATCCATCATCTGAACAGCTTCCAACATATTCACCTTCTATGTCAAAGCAAAGATCATTGACAGCAGCACTATGAGCACGGAATTCCCTCACCTGAAGAGACGAAATATTCTCATTTTGAACCTCAAGCAACAAAAAAAAATCACTAAATTGAAATGTAACATTCCATCAGCTTAGTAAACTAAATAAATATGAAAAAAATCCATTCTCTGTACTGACAGTATTTGAAAGTTACTGATCAGGAAAAAAAAAAATAAGTAGAAAGGTCCAAAGACAGACCCATGCAGATTTAACAAAGCAGTAGCAGATGTTCTTTTTTATGCAGTACCGACAACAATGTGATATTAATAGATCTTTGCACATGAAAACAGTGCTATGCATAAATCTCATCTCAAAAGAGGATAAATAAACTTCTACATAAGTGAATAACATATTTTGCAGGTAAAATGTATTTTAAATTAAACATGGGCTAAACTAAGTCAATAGTATAATGGACCGGTGCAAATTCATAATCCATTTTTTTTTTTTTTTTTTGATAAATAAAATGGTTTGGATGAAAAAATTTATTATCTCCAGGGAAGTTTGGCTGTTAAAAAGAATGGATCTATCATCCACTTGTGGTGAAAATATTATTTACTGATATGCAAATTGCATAAGACCTAAGAATATGACACTCACAAGGTGTATAGACTATGACTCCAGGTCTCCATACAGTTTGTGTATGTATGAGATTAACAGTAACAAAGTTGCCCCCCCGTCTTGTAATATGCCCAAAATAAATAAATAGAAATACATAAATTGTGTCATAATACACAAGCAGGATTCTAAGTTTCTAAATATGAAGAAAAGATGGTGTAAACAAATTAAGGCATAAACAAGCAAACATAAACCAAACCAAACTACCAAAACCAAACTAAGCCTTTTCCCACTAGGTGGGGTCGGCTTAAACAAGCAAACATAACTTAACAAATTAAATTATATTCATATCAATCAGACTGAATATGGTTCGTTTTTCCTTTTGATGGGTTAGTTGCAGTATATACAAGAGGAAAATCATATACAGGAATAAAGAGGGGTGGAGCCCCCCCCCCAAAAAAATAAATAAATAAATAAACAAAAATTAAGAAAGGTTGTTGATATAGAGTAAGCAAACTTTAAAACATATCAGGGAAACAAAACAAAAGCCATTACCCTTTACATATACCCTGTCTCGTTGATTACATTATTGTGTCAATAGATATGGCCTTTCACATAAACATTGATTCCTTATTTGTCCTTGTAATTTTACTAAAGAAGACTACATTTTGTTCCCAATTAATCAAGAGTACAGAAAGTGGAAAAACTAGAGACAAATGAAACCTTTGGTGTAATTAGCACAAAATAAGTACTCACAGACTGGCACTGATGATTCTCACACTTGACAGCACTAGATTTTACCGTTGCACCAAACGGTGCTCTACTGCCATCCTAAATTACTAGTGTGTTTTATAATTCCTAGTAAATTTAATTGCTATTACGATACCATCCATTTACTGCCTGCTGTTTGGCGGAGTTCCAAAAGGTAAAGTGGCAAAGAAAAGCTCCATTAGGGGCATAGATCTTTGTTACTTATAAAACCATTTGCATATAATATTATATATAAATATATATATATATTGCACACATATCTAAAGTGTAATGAGATATTATATTCACCTCATCGTCAAATAAACATATCAACTTGCAATTGCAGCTAGACACACACAAAAGCTCAAGTTCAATTTGGAAGTTAAATAAAGCAGCACCCTAAGAATTTTTGTAGCTTCATAATCACAATATGAATTAGTTTAATTCTCCAACAATTAGCCTACAAATGTATAAATTAGAGAGTTGGAATAAGGCAAGTGCACAGTGCACTTAAGTTGACAAGAGGAGAGTTCAAGTGAACATATTGATGATCAAAGCTAAGCTCTTAAAGAGACCAAATACTGAGCAGACAAGAAGCAGCATTCCATTATGCCAAACTGCTACCAATTGAAATGAATCGCCCAATCCGAAACAGCAATAACTGAATAAAACGAATATATTTATATATTAAACAACCCGATAAGCAACAACAATTAAATGGGTAAAGTTCAGATCTGGAGAAGCGAATTCAAATCTTCAATCACAATCATTGTCACTTGCTACGTATTGCAATGAACCCAATTCAATTTTCACTTTCGATCAAACAATTCAGCTAGATTCATCCAAAATCCAATCCAATTGAACAAAAACGCGAGCTCATCGGACTTACTTGATTGCCGAGGAAATCAAGAATATGAACAGACCCGCCATGAGTGCCGAGCGCGATCATACGCTCGGCCACGGCAATACACGAGGCGGCGTCGGAGGCGAGAAGCGAGGGCACAGTGCCCCCCATTCTCTGGTACTTAAGCCTCGGCTCATCCTCTTCCTCCTCCCCTTCTTCTTCTCCTTCTTCTTCATCGTCCTCCGAATCTTCCTCCTCTTCTTCTCGCTCATCGTCTCCGTCGACGCCGTTCTCCGATGGCCTCAGAGACATTGTTAACCTCTCCTCCTCTGCCGTGGGAAGTAGGATGTTACTGAGAAAGCAAAAAAAGGGAATAGAATGATGGAGACTCAAGGGAAGGATCCTTCTGGTTGTTATCGGGGTTATTTGGGTTGCGAGCTAAGGGGTGTGACTATTTATATGTTAAAACAAGGTGGTTTACTAAATTTATTTGCAACAAAACAAAATAAATAACAGTGAAGGAATGGGGCTAGCCACCTGTCCTTCCTCGCTTGGCTGTCTCGATCCCAACTCGTTCCTTGGTTGCTTGGAACTCAATTCTCAAAAATTTTTAGTATATTAGTAAAATATGTAATCATTCCTAATAATTTTTAGTAATTTTTTTATATTTAATAAAATTTTTGATAACTATTAATAATTTTTGACAACTTTACTTGATAAAAATTTTTATAATTTTTGAGTTAAATAAATTATTAAAAATAATAAAAATTAACGTTTTACTAAATACCTAATAAAGAAAATTTACGCCTCATTTAATTTATTTTTTAATTTTTTATTTTTAGCTTTTGTTTTTATTTTTTATTTTGGGCTTATTTTTTATTTTGAATTTTTGAAAATAAGGAAAACAATTTAAAGTACATTTGATTACTTGTGTTTTTAAATTTTGTTTTATAAAACCAAAAATAAGTTTACACATAAAATGAAAAATGACAAAAAATTATTTTAAATATTTTTAACTCAAAATAAGAAAAATATAATATTTATTATTTTTATATTTTAAAATTTTTAGAACATAAAACATATAAAATCAAAAATCAAAAATCAAATTAAATACCACCGGAATAATTTGAACCACCATATGTTATCTCACTCTCCTTCCGTGGTCATTTGCTTTTTCGCCAAAAACTTTATCTAGAAAATTTTTATATGAATTCATTTGCTCTTTTGCCCGCTTTTCAAGGGTCAAACTTGTTGCAAATTAACGATCTATTATAGAAAAAAAATATAAGATAATTTAAAAAATTAAAGAAATTCAAATAAAAAAAATAATATACCAACTCAAAAGTCAATCATAAAAAATAAAATGAGTAAGAAAAATCCTATTGTAACATAAAAATATACTGAAAACAAGAACTAAAATAATATAACGGTGGTAAAATTATAATTAAAATAAATTTGAAAAATTTATTGTTTTCAGGCGATAGTCCAAAAATTTTACACATTACTTTGATTATTTCTTCCAACAGATTTTTCTAGTTGTGTAATTATATTTTACTCTCTTGTGTATTTTATTTGGTTTGAAGGAAACTTTGGAGAAAATAAAAAATATCAAGAAAAATGGAAAGAAATAAAGGGTTATGCCTAGTTCAGTTTAAAGGAAAAATAGAAGGAAAGTAAATGAGAAGAAAAAAAATATGAAGACTACCTGTGTTTTTTTTTTTTTTTTTTCCTGTGGTGGAAAAGAGGAGAGAGGGAGAGAGGAAGAGGAGAGAGAATGGGAAAGAAAATTACAAATGAGTCCCACCTATTTTTAAAATAATTTTTTGCACAAAATTTCAATTATAATACATACACACGTATACATATTTTTCTTCATTTTTTTCCTTCCAATCAAACACGCTGTGGAAGAAAAAAATTTATCACATGAAGTACATAGGAGATGTTTTATCCTAAAAGAAATTTTTTCCATGGGAAAGGCAAAATCGCCCCTCTTCCACGTGAAAGGGCAACAACAATTATGCTGCTAGTGGTTTTTGTTGTTATATTCATAAATGGTGTAATGGAACGGAGAAATATATGAGAGAAGATTAAAGGTAGACAAAATCGGGGCTTGGCCTTCTTTAAGTCAACCAGTTGAAAGTTCTAGAATTAGAAGGTTTCTTCTCTCTCAAATGTAAACGTCCAATATTAATATAAGATTAATGGTTGCTATTTCCATTTTCGACCAATGTAAATCTCCACATATATATACGTGATAGTGTAATTATAGTTTTTGTTTTATAATTTTAAATACAGTAGTTTGAAAATAAAATTAAAAAAAAAAAGTTAATTTTTCGTATTTGAGAAAATAAAAAAAATTAACTTTTTGGAAGTTAATTTTTTAAAATTTTATTAATTTGATATTTTTCTCCTTCATACTTTAAAGAAATCTAAAATGTGAGAGAACAATTTTAATCATTTTTGAAAAAATACCGAAAATCAAATAGTTCAAAAATTAGCTTTTAGCCAATGTTGCCAAAGTAAACCTAATATTCATGACTTCTTAAATTTTTAATTTTACTGGGCACTGGGACTATGTTAGTATTATGGTATATGTGCTTAGTTTATATTTATAATATTGTGTTGATTATTGACAATGTATGTCACGCCTCGAGTTGAGTTTCTATTATGGTATATGTGCTTAGTTTATATTTATAATATTGTGTTGATCATTGACAATGTATGTCACACCTCGAATTTTATAACTCGAGTATGCAAACAAAAGAACATATAAGACCCCATTTAACAAGTTTTTCCATCCTAAATTAGAGCCATACACACAAGTTATAAAGTATTGAATATAAAAATAAATAAATTCATTCTTTAAATTTGAATAAATGCCTTAATCAAAACTAACTAGTTAACAAAACTCCAAAACTAAACAAAAATTCTCTAAAATTAAGCCCAAAAAATATCTCAAAACCAAAAAAAAAAAGTAATCGATATTAACCTCACAAATAGAGGTTTGTTGCAATCTACTAAAATAATTTTATAAAAATTTAAATGTAAGTAAATAAAAATAAATAAAATTTTAATTCTTATACTCAAAAGGTCTGATATGTGACTCAAATTCATTAACTGCATCACGAGTTATAAAGGGATGAGTGCTAATATTAGTGTACTTTGTATCCTAATAATAAAATAAAAGTAATAATATCCTAGTATGCAACTAAGTGAAAGATCTATGCACAAATAGCAATATCAGATAAAAAATTAAATTTGTTTATTAATTCCTCTTTCTTACAATTTAATCATGTATTAACACCACATAAGACACCAAAAGAAAATAATTTGATTTTTAAGGTACTGCTGCTTGATTGTTTCGTAGAAACATAACCCAACCAATATATACCATTCTTCGGTGTCTATTTGGTTGTCCTATAAAAACAGGATCCAACTAATATATACTATCTTTCGATGCATACTTCTTAGACCGAAATCTTAGGAATATAACATGTCAGTATTAGGCATCTACTCACTTCATAGGTTACTAGCCTACTGGAGATGATTATAAGCTTTGTGTGAATTTCGGAACTTTCAACATTTGAGTATGTATACCTGATATTTTCAATACCCTTTAACATAAACAAAAGACATTAAATTTCACTTTGAACTGACATTAAATAAATTCCTTTTTTATTAAAGTTTTAAACCTTATTAACCATCAATTTACTAACACATTAAATAACACAATTTTTAATCCCATTAAAAAACAATCTCATGATAGTAACCACAATGCATATATATATGCGTATACATATATTCAATTAATACCTCAAATTTTAAAGTCACGTCCAAATTAATCATTCTCAAGAATTAATAAATGAAAAAGACAAACCAATCAATCAACTTGAAAACAAAGCGTCCTGGGAGCATCAATTGGTGTAAGAATATATATATACACACACATTAGAAATAAGAATATATACAAAAGGGAAATTGCCTTTACATCCCTATATTTAAGTCAAAAATCACTTGCACCCCCTATACTTAAGAAATATACACTAAAACCCCCTATACTACTATGTAAAGTGACAAAAGTAACAGATTCGTTGAATTTAATAGCGCATGTGCTGTACGCGCGAGACAGCTACAATTTAACGGCGCGTGTGCTTTACTTATATCCCCTATACTCAAAACAATATGCACTAATACCCCCTGTACTGAAGTGCATATTTCTTGAGTATAAGGGGTGCAAGTGACTATGACTTTTTACCACTTAAAATATAAAAATGGCACTTTTGACTTTTTACCACTTAACGTCACGGCGTTACCTTTCTCACTTTGCATAGTAATACAGGGGTATTAGTATATATTTTTTGAGTATAGGGGATGCAAGTAATTTTCGACCTAAGTATAGGGGTGTAAAGGTAATTTTTCATATATACATATACACACATTAGAAACTAACTTCCAACCACTATTTAGTTTTATTTGTGTTTTATTTTCTTTTTTTTATTATTATAATCACACACATACATATAAGACAAAACAAACGATTAACACCTATTAATCAAGTTAACATGCAATACATATAAATAAGATAATATTACATATGTATAATCTCAAAATCCAATATGCTACAACCAACACAATCGAAGTCATATGCATATATTTACAATTTTTTTATACAAAATTCCGCCCCTTACCTCAACAATCTGTAATGCTTCAACGCCATTTCCTCTCAATGCTTTAAGGTTACTTCTTCTTCTCTCTCTTTCTCTAGGTTTTTTTTTTTTTTACACAATAAATATAGTAATATATATGGCAGCTAAATTTTAACCCTAATAAATTTAATTAACTACTTATCTCGTTTAAGAAATTATATATTTTTCCTAAAATTTTAAAAAAAATTTCAAAAGTTATCAAAATTTAATATTTTTTTAAATGCAACGCAAAATTAAATAGCAAAAAATTTGAATAACAAACTAAATTTACTGAATAATAAAATATAAATTAAATTAAATCAAATTTGGGTCATTATATCCTATCACCTTACAAAAATTTCGTTCTCGAAATTTAAGAGATAAATAAAAGAAAATCAAGGAAATAACCAAGGGTACCTACTTCGCATATCTGTCTCTTGCTCCCAAGTCAGCTCCTCAACACTATGATGCTTCCACAATACCTTAACTAAGGAAATAATCTTCCCTCAAAGCACTTGCTCCAAATAATCTAAAATTTTCACTAATTTCACCTCATAAGTCACTTCTGAGTCAACCTCAAGCTTGGTTTGGTCCAACACAAGTGAATAATCTAGGTTATATTGTCCGAAGTATGGACATATGAAACACCTCAAGCACTCTCAAAAGCTACAGTGGTAAGGCCGCATGGTATGCCACTTTTCCCACCATAGCCAAAACCTCAAATGGCCCGATATACCCTGGGGACAACTCTTCCCTACGCCCAAAATGAAACTGACTCTTCCATGGTAAGACTTTTAGGAACATATGGTCTCCCATCTCAGACTTCAATGGTCTTTGTCTCCAACCAGCATAACTCTTTTAGCAGCTTCGTATCATCTCGAGTCTCTATCAAATCACTTTGACTTTCTCAGTCATTTTTTATATAAACTCAGGCCTAGCAATTATAGTTTCTTTAACTTCAGCCTAACAGATAGGAGATCTGCATGGCCTACTATACAAAGCTTCAAAAGGAGCCATCTTAATGCTCGACTAGTAACTACTATTATAAGAAAATTCAATCAGAGGAAAGGTGATTCTCCCAACTATCATGAAAATCAAGCACACATGCACTGAGCATATCCTTCAAAGTCTGAATTGTGCATTCTAACTGTCCATTGGTCTTGAGGATGAAAAGTAATACCAAACAACAACTCTATTTCCATAGCTACTTGGAGACTTTGCCAAAATCGAAAAGCAAATTGCAGGTCCCTGTCTGAGATAATAGATATAAGTGCTCTGTAAAGCCTCACAATTTCTTTAACATATAGTTTAGCCAAGACATCCACAGAGTTAACACTGGCAAAGGCTATAAAAGATCAGTCGGTCTCTGACGTTCAGCCTTTACTTGTTAACAAGTAAGGCACTTACTCACAAACAATGCCGCATCATTCTTCATGCTTGCCCAAAAGAATTAATGGTTGTAAATCATGATACATCTTTGTACCTCTAAGATGTACTACAGATTTAGAGTGATGGAGCTTCTTTAAAACCATATCTAGAATAGAAATGGGCACAAATTCTCCTCAGATACCTCAAACCGTTATCATTATCAATTACCTATCCTGGCATATCATCAGAACTTAGCAACTTAACTCGAATAGCCTCAGATTCAATGTCAGCCACTTAAGCCTTAATCACATGACTTAATAAAATTGGTTGAATAGTTAAAGCACACAGAACAGTATGATCCTCATCTTCTTGAAACTCCAGATCAAACTCACCAAGACTTTTTGTAACACCCGGTATTTTATTTTAGTATATTTTTTGTATTATTTTGAAGAAAATGAAATAATTAAAATGAGTTTTAATATATGATTATAGTTTTTACGGGCTGACTTAGCTCCGATTGTGATTAGGCTGGACAAAGTGGGTCATGGGCCGGGTTTCTTTTCTTATTTCCTTTTTCCTTTCTTCCCGGTCTTCCCCGTCCCTTTTTCTTTTCTTTTGTTTCCTGCAACCAGAGAGAGAGAGAGAGAGAGAGGAAGAAGAGAGAGGGAAGAGAGAGAAAAGAGGAGAGAGAGTGGATCGGAGTAAACGAATAGTCGATCTGGGTAGATCTCGACGCGGTGATCGCAGTGGTGAGGTCCGTTTTGCGTGATTCGAAGTGAAGTAGGAGAAATCGAAGTTTGAAGTTTGGAGGCCAAACTGATTTTCTTCTTTTTCTTCATTTCTCTTCAGATTCGAGGTAAGTGGGACTTAGATTCGTGTTCTAGATGTCGTAGGGAGCATTTTGATATATACATATGCATGTTTTGATGAAATGTGGAAGAAGTTATATGTATATGTATATATATGTCTGTGTGTATATATATATGTATAAATATTGATGGATCTTGCATATTTTCGAATAATCTTTAAAATAAAAGTTGTAAAATCATGATATATACATGTGTGAACATTTATATATGAGTTTTTGTTGAATTAGAGCTTGGATTGAATGATTTTGGGCTTGTTTCGTGTGAGAGACGAACCCAGATTTTGGTTCTGGTCTCGGTGGTCCGGACCGGCAGTTTGGGGGGTCCGGACCACAGTGAGCAATTTTGAACAGGGGGGTCCGGACCGGTATTTTAGGGTATCTGGACCACTGTGACCAATTTTGTCCGGGTTGGTTTGTTTTGTCTCCAAATGCTTAGTTTGGTTTCCCAAAACCAATAATTGTTAATTTTAATGTATAAAATGGATTTTATAACATCCGTAGGATGAATGTGGATATGTTTTATATTAAATTAATGTTTAATTCCATGATTGAGTATATCATGAGCATTGGGATATGGGGTGGTTTCATCCGGTGGAATTGATAATTGGATTGGTCGAGAGTGCCATAGATTGAGACGTGCCGAGGCACGATTGTGATATACATTTATTAAGATTGAGATGATAGATTGTAATAATACCGGATGATCCCCAAAAATATATAAACGTGACTAAAACTTAGTCATGTGAAGTTGGGAAGTTAAAATGGGTTTATGGATATGATATTTTTCCGGACTGCAGCCGGTTGCCTGCCTGAGATAGGTGGATGCCTACCTGAGATAGGTGGATGCCTGACTAGAGGTGTAACACGGTTCTCTAGTAGAGGGGCCAGGGGGTGTAACACGAAGCCCCTGAGTCTTTACACCTTTGGGGGTGTAACACGGTTCCCCATAGGACTACGAGATATATATATATATGTATATGCGTTTGCCGTAAGTGCTGAAATGGTGTGTTTGGTGGCCGCGCGTGTCTTGACTCTTTGGCCTTACTAAGTGTGACCCGTCCCAGGATAAGGTTGGAGGTAGATGGAGAAATATGATGCATGGCCATGTCATTTCATTTCATACATTGCATGAGAAATGCATATTTATATTGTAGTTGTGTATGAATATATGATGTGTTATATATGTACACTGGTGCACACTGGCACTGTCCTACCTACTGGGCTAGTTAGCTCACTCTTTTATCATTGCAGGTGATACAGGGAGGCAGGGTAGTGACCATCCCGAGTTGAGTTGACTGCCGGTTGAGCTTAGACATTATTTTATTGTATTGAGATTATTGTATTTATTTGTGCGACCCAAGTTGTGGGTCCCATTGATGATTGTGATGTATGATGCTTATTTATTTATATGGGGATTTGGGACGATTGTAGTTGCTCTGATGATGTTTTCTCATACCGTCCGTCCCAGACAATTTATGTTATGGGCGTGACAATATAGTATCAGAGTATTATATTGCGATTGTCTGGGTCTTTGGGTAGTGTGGCCTAGATGTTTCCTTTGCGTTGAATTGTTATTGTTGATGTTGAGGTTAATTATGATGGTGTATTTGTAGAATGTCTGGGCGTGGTCGTGGAAGAGGTGATATGCATAGGGGTCAGACCAGCGGTCAGGATCCCTTGAGTGATGAAGGACAGAGTGGGTACCATGAGGTGCCATTAGCGGATGGTGGGGTTCCATAGCCGACATATGAACAAATGATGCAGTTTATGGCAGCTCAGTGGGCCCAGATGTAGGGATTAAGTGTACCGGCTGCAGCACCTGCTCCTGCTCAAGTAGCTGCTTTTGCGCCGGGGGAGACACCTATAAGGATAATAATCAACCGATTTAAGAAGCATGATTCGCCAAAGTTCAACGGCGATGGTGAACCGATGGAGGCCGAGAGATGGCTTGAGGAGATTACAGATATGATGAAGACTTTGGGAGTAGAAGTTAATGAAGTGAGGATTAAGGTGGCAGTGCGCCAATTCCAAGGCAGTGCTGTCTATTGGTAGAGATCTTATAGAGGAACTGTGAATGTTTCGACACTGACTTGGGAGGAATTCAAGGCGGCGTTCTTAGAGAGGTTTTTCCCTCCCGTGATGAGGTAAATGAAGGTGCAAGAATTCTTGGCACTGGAGTAAGGGAGTTTGACTGTGTAGCAATATGAAAAGAAGTTTGCAGAGTTGTCACGTTTTGCCCCGCAGTACTTGCTAGATGATGGTGCAAAGGCGAAGAAGTTCGAGTGGGGGCTTAACATGAATATTAGGAGGCAGATCATCGGGTTGATGCTTCCTACTTATTCTGGGGTGGTATCGGTAGCTCTCGCAGTAGAAAGAGATGTCGTGGATTTCCGATCCAGGGCGAGGACTAGTCAAAGTCAAAGTCAAGGTCAGGGGCAAGGACAGGTCCAAGGTTATGGTTCTGGATCAGGTGCTAGACAGAGAAAGGGTAAGGAGCAAGCTGGAACTTCCAGGATGAGGTTTTAGAGGCAGCAAGATGTCCCATATTAGAAGAGTAGTTCTGGGTCTGGTTCGGGTTCTGGTGGCTGGGGGCGGCAGTAGCAGCAGCAGTTTCGGTCCCCGTTGAGAGGAGGCTATCAGGATCAATTTGGACAGAGGCTATGTTTCCTGTGTAATCAACCGGGGCACTTGCAATTTAACTATTCATTCAGGGAGATGTCTCAGGGGAGTGCTGAGCCTGGCGCTCTACAGATTAGATCTTACCTGACTCAGCAATTCCCTATGATTCCTGCACCACCGATGCAGCAGCCCATTCAGCAGATTCAGCATTTTCAGCAGCCGCGTGGTGGTGGCAGTGGTCAGAGGGGTAGAGCAAGAGATGAGGACAGTTCCAGTGGTCAGAGGACACAGGGACGTGCCTATGCGTTGGCATTGCGGGATGATACTCCAGATATTTCAGTGATACGCGGTACATTTCTTTTGTTTAGTACTTGGGTGCATACTTTGTTTGATACCGGCGCATCACATTCATTTATCTCACATGCATGTGTTAAGTCATTGGGGTTGGTTCCAGAGAGGTTGGAGGAGCCTATGTATGTTAAATCACCGGTGGGTGAAAGTTCATCGGTAAAGTGAATATGTAAGGCTTGTGTTCTACAGCTGGGGGATGTTCAGTTGTGGATTGATATGAGGGTTTTGAAGATAAAAGAGCTTGATGTTATTTTGGGGTTGGATTGGCTATCCACTTATCAGGTGACGATAGATTGTCATCGTAAGTTGGTAACGGCTATTCTTCCAGATGGCATGTCAGTGAAGATTCGAGGAGAGACAGGGGCTGTGCTGCCTTCTCCATTACTGGATACAAGAAGTGTGGGAAAGTTTTCAGCGTTGCTGGCCAGTTTGAGATTGAATAAAGAGGACTCCAGACACTTTCTCCCAAAGGTTGTCTGTGAGTATGAAGATGTGTTTCCAGATGAATTATTGGAGCTACCTCTGCAGAGAGAGGTAGAATTTTGTGTAGAATTGGTACCAGGTGTGGCGTCTATTTCGGTGACGCCGTATCGCATGGCATCGACAGAGTTGAAGGAGCTAAAAGTTCAGTTGAATGATTTGTATTCTCGAGATTTTATCCGACCTAGTACATCGTTGTGGGGAGTATTGGCAGTTTTCAAAAAGAAGAAGGATAAGACTTTGAGACTGTGTGTGGATTACCAATTGCTGAACTCGGTAACAATTAAGAATAAGTATCCGTTGCCCAGGATAGACGATTTGTTTGATCAGTTGTGGGGATCAGCTTGTTTCTCCAAGATTGATCTTCAGTCGGGATACCATCAGTTGAGGATTAGAGAGGAAGATATTCATAAGACTGCTTTCCGTACCCGGTATGGTCACTTTGAGTTTGTGGTGATGCCATTTGGGTTGACGAATGCTCCTGCAGTGTTTATGGATTT
>JAVXUM010000013.1:11761854-11783208 GCA_035590655.1 Pouteria glomerata | reverse complement strand
TTTAATTAACCGTTTTCTCTTAATTATTTCTTCCTCGCTGCGTTTCTGAAATATTTCTTCGAAAGAGCCTTAGAAAAACAAAAACAAAAAAAAAAAAAAAAAAAAGTCACCTTGTGCAGTGGACACATAACACAGGTCAAAAGGAAATTACGAAGTCTTCGAAGCAATTTAAGTAAAGAAGGGAAATTCAACTCATCCATCAGAAACTACATCACATACTCACAAATTGTACTCCCCTGATCTCTTCCCCGTCTCTTCGTAGCCCCAACTCGTCTAGATCCGATCTCTTGCCTTTGCAACGACCGGCGATAAATCGAGATAAGAAAGCTTCGAGGAATGGAGTTCCCGCGGCTCGATTTGGTAGGCTTGAATTGAAATGCAGTCAAATTCACCTCCGCTTGCGCTTAGTCCATTCGCGTTCAATGCCGATTTGAGCGACGGGGGTTTCGAGGGTACTAGGGTTTTGTTCTTCGCTTCGTTGCTCTTCTTCCAAGGTGGCGGCATGGATTTGTCCAAAGTCGGAGAGAAGATTTTCAGCTCTGTTCGCTCTGCCCGATCTCTTGGCCTTCTACCCTCCACTTCCGATCGTCCCGAGGTAATTATTCCCACAGAGGTATCGTTGTGCTTATTCTGTTTACACATATACATGTGTGTTTTTGAATTTGTTGTACGGGTTTCTTCAGTAATGTACTTCGCTCGGGGCTGGAATTGAGTTGATGAACTTGCAAAAAATGTTGAATTGTGATCAAAATCAGAATTTCAAGTTGATCAGTGTTGATTTGGGTTCGTCATGTGTAAAATGCCCATGACTTGGTGTCGAGTATAAGTAATTGGACCATATTAAGGTGGTGGACTTAAGCGGGGTGAAGGGGGTTATGCATTTCTGATTATAACTAGCTTACTTTACCTCCACAGAGTTGATTCCTGCTTGAAAGAATTTTATTACACTAGCTGGGAAATGGGTTCTTTACCTACAGCACAAAATTGATCAGCAGAATAGGTGATTCGTGTATAATTTTGTTTCACTGTATTTAAAATCCATGGGTGTTTAGTGAAGTATATATGGCGTCACTTATGCCATTGCAGCCCTAATGAAAAGGATGGGTGATATCTGCATCGCTTCTTAGGGTTTTTGAAAAAACTAGGTCAATTACTTTTCTTGATTAGTGGTGAGTAACTTTTACTATATATTCACCAATAGCCAGTATAAAAGGGATTAATGGCTTGATGACAGTCCCTCGTTAAGTCTGGCTGGAAATTCACTTAGGCTTACTTTGGCATAAGAGAATTTAGTGGTTATTCCTATACTATCATTTCATTCAATTTCTTTAAATAAAACAGCACTTCAGTTAATCATGATAACTTGTTTGAATATGTAGACTTCAGGAAGCAACCTTTACACAACATAAGTGACGGTGACACCACTAACCATTTCCAGCCACCGCTACCAACCATGGCCAATTAAGCATGGTTGGCGACCATCTTGGTCACCTAATCTTTGATGCTATCATGGTGGCATTTGCGGTATTGGGCAATACATAACAATTAGCTAATTAGAAGATTTTAAAAAGTCAAATGACAAATTGGGATAATATGTCATTATTTCCTGATATTTCACTGATGTTTTGTCCACTATGGTTGCAAATGGTCAATATCTTGCTGATATGATAGGAGACATGGATTATTCGCTTAGGATTGACTCACCATGAGATCTTGTCCCGATCTTTCCCAATACAGAGAGTACATGCTGAGATCTTAGCTAGATGATTGTGACTTTGAACCATGCAATTAAGAAACAAAGAAACAATAGCTAATACGGCTGTCATCGTTTCACTATGACCATGACACCAATAATTTGCTCCCCCCCCCCCCCCCCCCCCCCCCCAACAAAAAAAAAAAACTACCCTAACACCAATACCACGCTATCCTTGCCAACATTTTTTTCTCCAAGTTAAAAAATTTGAAGTATTTCGGCAACATGTGCTTCAACTCATACCACCTTAAACATTGCCGAGCATCCATATTCACAATTCACAAGAACCACATTCTCCACTATCATGGATTTGTCATGGCATCATCTCCTACTAGAAATTTACTTTTATTTTCTACAAATCTACAACACTTTCTTTCTTTGAGGTTTTCTAATTTATTTTCCTTCTTTAAGATTTATAAACTTGTAGAGCTTATCCCAAACAAATGATGATGTTGTAGAGAAATTTGACTAGAATGCTTGTGTGTTTTGTGATTTTTGTTACCAATTTTTAGTCTAGAAGTTGTGGGCCTTCAAATTCTAGCAAGAAGTAGGGACTTGTTACCAAATTTGTCTTCCATAGTGCCTTCTAAAACAACCCAAAGTAACAGTTTTTCTAGAATTAGCTAACAATATCTTAGAAATAGCCAATGTTTCTTCTCCCTTCTCTGGTGTTCTCTATCCACTGCTAAATAAAAGTTTGTTTGGGATAATTAGGCTTTTTTTAAATACATACACACACTTTTACGCACACAACGCAATGGATAGCTCTAGTGGTCGGTGAGCTGATATTTAGTGCCGTGGCATGGGGTCTCAATGACAATCCCCAGTAAGTGCTATTGCTCCTTGGCCAACCCAGGGCTTTGTCTCGATTTACATGACTCTGCAAGTTGGTATACTGCAAGCATCCGGAGGTATTTACAGCTATAAAGCGAGGCTTTGCCTAGTCGTGATTTCATTGGTTATTGGAAAAATATATACACTCACTCATGTAAGACAATGTCTTCAAAATAAATCCTCTAATTGATGGCTTTATTAATGACTTTATTAATGGCATGACAGAATCTGTTGTATGAACCTAAACTCAAGTAAAGGTTTTGAAATGTTTCCAAGTTATTGGGTTCAAACATCAAACTTAGAAAATTAAATGTCAAGGGAAGTCTATGTATGAACTGTTACTAAGAATGGCTATGTTGTTGACTTATGGTGGCTTGGGTCACTCAATTTCTGACATGGGACAACTTCAGAAACTTTGGATTAAGGCTGCCTACTAACAGTCTGATGATGAGCATGAAAAGGAATTTTCATTTGTCTCCATCAGAATGGCTTTAAAAGTTTATGTTCCATTAAGAGACTGAATAATTTTAATGTAACCATTGAAACAAAGTAAAAGCCCCAAAATATATCAAAATAATGAATTATTTTAGGTTTTTATAAATTTAGATAAATTTCAATACATGCTTGCAAATATTTCTGTGAAAGTTCAGAATGTTGTGCCATTTTTTGAAATATTTACCGAAATATATTCCAAATGTTTCCGAAAGACTTTAGTTTCCATGTTCATTGGAACAACCATCCAAAATGAAAATTTAATACTTTTTGGCCACTTTTGGTCATATGATGCTTATAGGGTGAGGTCATGAGGGTTCTATGATGCAAAAGACGACGTTCAGGATATGTTTTAGATGTATGAGTGGAAAGAAAATTTATTGAAGTTCTAATCAAGAATAACACTTGGTTGTTTATTTGTAATTACTGTTTACTGTAATTTTACAGAAGATTTTGAGCGACCCATTATTTTTGCAGGTTCCTGCACGAGCTGTAGCAGCAGCAGCAGTTGCTCGTGCTCTTGCTGGACTGCCTCCGCATCAGAGGCATAATCTTCCTTCAAGCTCTGAAGAGTTGAGTTTGATATATGGAAGCAGGCCTCATGGTCAAGTGGTGGAGGAGCTTGAGGAAGAATTTTATGAAGAGGTTTTCGTTGCTCATGATTGTCAATTGGTTTTATTATTATTATTAAAAAAATGGTTTTACTGTGTTAGCTTGCTTTATGCCCTATAGTGAATTAGATTTAATGATTTCTGGATAATTACATAGGTAACTGTTCCTGTGATCAAGTACTTTTATTATTGCTAGTAGTGCTATTGTTTTTTTTAGCTGAAGCCTAAACCTCTTGAAATCAAGTTGTGGAAGACCCACACACTAATTAGCAATGTTGTTAAAATTGAAACTCTTACCTAAAATCGGGGGGGTTACCCATGGCATATCACATGAAAAAATAGTTTATTATATTACAATTTCTTCATTTGGAGCTTCCAATTTTATTTTTTTTTATGAATAAATAATTTTATTAATAAGAAGAAGAATGCAAAAAAAAAAATAGGCATCAAGAAAATGCCATGCGTTTGCAATTTGTTGATGATACCATATTCTTCCTTTACGATAGGGCAGATAATCTCTCTCCTATTTTGTCTGTCCGCAAAATATTTGAATGTTCTTTTGTTCTGAAGGTGAATTTAAGCAAATCTCCTATCCTAGGATAAACATTGAACAAGCCAGATTTGATTCCCATAGCAGTATAATAGGATGCTCTATTGTGTCATGGCTTATGAAGAAGTATCTTTGCCTTCCTCGAGGAGGTAATCCCACTTCTACAAGCTTCTGGGATTTTTGGGTGGACAAAATCGAGAAAGGACTTGATGGTTGGAAAAAGGACTTCGTCTTAGAATTGTAGATAATATTTGCTCAAATCTATTTTGGGAAGTGTCCTATTGAACAAGCCAAAATTGATGCCCATAGCAGTCAGATAGGATAATTCTATTGAGCCGTGGCCTATGAAGTATTTTGGCCTTCCCTTGGGAGGCAATCCCACATTTACAAGCTTATAAGATCTTGGGATAAAATTAAGAAAAGGCTTGATGGCTGGATAAAACCTTTTAGATTAACTTTGCTTCAATCCATTTTGTCCAGTGTCCCATTTTGTATATATTTTGATAAATAAAGACAATGTTGTTAATTATATGGAGGATAGATGGCATTAAGAAAATGCCAACACCTTACTTGAACTAAACTATCACACTCTTAACAAAAGTAAAAAATGAATTCACATTTGCCTTTCTGTTGCCCTGAACCAACTATGAGAATCAAGCTTTTCATTCTGTATAATGGCATCTTTGTTCCTTCAAATTTTATTCGATTTCTATCATTCCATATGAACCAAAATAAACAAAAGTGAGCTACACACTGAGTCTTTCTCCTATAAGAACCCAACTTGTAGCCACAGAAAGAACAAATTTTTTACATCCTTTGGGAACATCCACTGAACCCCAATACTAGATAGTGTCAAATTGAATGACAATGGATTCCCTTCCTTCTTTCCACACGCAACATCTCATAACTAATGTATGTCGTCTCAGCTGAAAATTATCAATAGTGCCCCATTATTTTAATGTTCATCTTTAAAATGCCATCCTAAATTGTCAACACCATTTAACAATCGACAAGGAATTTATTTTGGGAAGGCTTAGGTAATGAAAAAAAGGATCATCTTATGAATCGGTAAACTGGTTGACCACCTAAGGATAGAGGTGGATTAGCTGTGGGTGATGTTATGAATAGGAATGTAGCTCTACTAGGTAAATTGTTATGGAGATTTCCCTAATTCTTTATGGCACAAGTTTGTCAAAAGCAAGTATCATCTCATCAACAATGATTGGGATTCTAGGGTGGTGGTTGAGGTTCCTCCAAATGTCCTTGGAATTATATTTCTAAAGGGCTTGCCCATATCTCCTTCTTTACCAAGTGGGTGGGTGGCTGGGATGGGGATATGTTTTGGCAGGATTGTTGGAGGGGTGGGGGGATTTCCCTTTTTCTATTTTCTTTCGTAGACTATACAGTCTGACAAGAAAACACAGTTCCCCAGTTTCTTTTTTAGTCTATTCTTACCTCCTGTCTTATCCCTTGGTAAATTTGTTTCTTCTGTAATCTTAATGGTAGTGTGGTTTCTGAATTATCTTACCTTTTGGAAATGCCCAAAGGGGTTTCTCTTAGACCATTTATTCCTTACAAAAAGATTTGGTCTCTAGACAATTCTGGTAAGTTCCCGTGCAAATTCCTACCCAACAAATCGATTGACAATCCCAATTGCACCTCTTTCTTTCCATCAAGGTTGATGTGGAAGGCAAGAGCTCATATTAAAATTCAAAATTTTGGCTGTCATGTGGGTCACAAAAAAACTCAATACCAATAACCTGGTTTAAAGGCATTGGCCTATTCATAATCTCTTTCTCCATTGGAGTACTATTTGCAAAATGATGAGGAGACTTTTGATTGCACATTTCTTCACTGCCCTGTTGCTGTGTTGATGTGGAGAAAATTGTTTGTGGAAGGTGGATACAATTTCCTTTTGGGGCTGGGGAAATGACAGGAGAGAGAAAGGCCTTTGGAATTGTGCCATTTGGCCCTTCTTTGGCTTATCTTGGCAGAGAGCAATTCACTGTTTTTTGAAGACAAAACTAATGATCCATGGAGCCTTTGGGATAGAATTAAGACATGACTTCTCTTTGGGCTTCCATCAAAACAGATTTTAAAGGACTTCCTCTCTTTTTGATTAAATTGGTTTGGTTGGGATGGTGTTACTAGAGTACCTTTTCTTGCTGTTTTGTTTTTTTTTTGAAATGATAAGTAAGTATATTAAAAATGCATCAAAGATGCAAGGAATTACAACCGTAAAGACTCCTCCTATTTCTTCATACTATCAACAAACATGAGAATTGTTGAAGATTCTAAGGTCAAAGTTAGGGAACCTTTTATTTAGGAAAGGAGTGATTGATTGTGATATTTCTGTTTCCTAATTTATAGGATAGAATTATGTATATTACTGTTACTGTTTTTAGGAGATTTGATTTGTAGGATATTTGGTATCTACAAATTAGGAAAGATTGTAGATTCAGTGTATATAAATATGCAGCCCTGTTCATCATAATAATAGATGAGAGAAAACCCTATATTCTACAAGAATAGAATTAAGATCACAACTATTTCTTTCAACACACCATCCTAACAAGCAAGAAAGAAAAAGACTTTTGGAATGCAAAACATTCTTAGCTGTATCCTCAAAGACTCTCCTGTTTCGTTCCTTCCAAATCAACCAGAATAAGCAGAATGGAATAATGTTCCAAATTTTCCTCCTTCTTCGTCCCATCGGTTGTCCCCACCAAGCTAACAAGAAAATTTTAAGACTACCTGGAAAACACATATGAACTCCAAAGCAAGAAAGAATAAGACTCCAGAATTCAGAGGACCATCCACAGTGAATGAACAAATGATCAATTGATTCTTCATGATTGAGACACAAAGAACATCGATTTACTAGTGAATACCCCCTGCGCTTTAGATTATCCACTGTAAGTATCCTTCCTCTCACAGCACATCATGTAAAAAAAATTACTCTTGTAGGAATCAGGGCCTTCCAAATCTTCATCCATGGGAAATCATCATTTTCTTCTTTCAGCAAATACTCATAAAATGACTTTACTGAAAACTCTTTATTCTTGGAATGCACCCATATCAACGAGTCTGTCGAATCTTCCAAAAAACAAGCATGTAGTACCTCCATTAGAGTCCTAAAACTCTCCACCTCCCAATCATTCAAACATCTCCTAAGTTGCACATTCCAGGCTCTACAATTTCCTGACCCAATATAATAATCTGACACTAAGGCATACTTATCCTTAGCTAATGCATAAATGTCAGGAAAAAATTCAGCAAGACTTCCAACTGCGAGCCAATTATGATGCCAAAACTGTATCCTATCCCCCCTACCAGCCTTCCATGAGATGCATCTGACAAAACTGGGCCAGGCCTTTCTAATGTTTTTCCATAAACTTGCTCCTGTGTAGGAGGGCCCCAATTCAGATCTCCATCCACCTCTGTCCATCCCATATTTTGATGCTATCAATTTTTTCCAAAGACTAGAATCCTCTTGTGCAAATCTCCATAGCCATTTCCCCATAAGCGCTTCATTATGCAATTTCAACTTTCTTATACCAGCTCCCCCCACTTGTCGAGGCTACAAACCATCCTCCAATCTACTAGATTATGTTTGAACACTTTTTCACTCCTACCCCATAGGAAATCCCTCTGTAGTCTCTCCAATTCCTTTACTACTGAAATAGGGGCAGGAAAAAGAGAGAAGTAATAAGTTGGAAGGCTAGAAAGAACACTCTTAATAAGTGTGATCCTAGCACCCGATGATAGATAATTAACTTTCCATGAAGCCAATTTAGACTTACATATCTCGATTACTGGTTCCCAAATCTGTTTCGACTTCCCATTTGATCCAATCAACATCCCCAAATACACTGTCGGAAGTAGACCTAACTTACAGCCAAGAACAGTAGCTATTCTCTCCAAATCTGAGATCCTACCAACTGGAATTATCTCAGATTTTCTGAGGTTGATTTTCAGTTCAGACACTGCTTCAAATCCAAGTAAAATACATCTCAAATGTCCTAATTGTAGTGCTTCAGCTCCACAAAAAACAATGGCGTCATCTGCAAACAGTAGATGTGAAATATTGACACCTCTGTTTCTGTTTTCTGTAAAGAAACCTTCCAGAAATCCAGCCCCCACTGCCTTCTCTACCATTCTACTGAATACTTCCATTACCAATATAAAAAGGAAAGGTGAAAGTGGATCACCTTGTCTTAAACCTCGGGAAGAATTGAAAAAACCTGCAGGAGTTCCATTTATTAGTACAGAGTAGCTGGCTGTTGAAATACACCATCTGATCCAGCTGCACCATCTACCCCCAAACCCCATCCTCCTCATCAAGTACAATAAAAAATTCCAATTGACATGATCATAGGCCTTTTCAATATCCAATTTACATATCAACCCAGTCCCCTTTCCTTTAATTTTGGTGTTTATAACCTCGTTTGCAATGAGAATTGCATCCAGAATCTGCCTTCCTTTTACAAAAGCATGCTGTGAATCAGATATCAAACAACCCATCACCTGTTTCATCCTATTTGCAAGGACCTTTGATATCAATTTGTATACAGCTCCCACCAGACTGATTGGCCTGTAGTCTTTCATCTCCACTGCTCCTTGCTTCTTGGGTATTAATGCAATGAATGTAGCATTCAAGCTTCGACCAAATCTGCAGCTCTCATAAAATTTTCCAAAAACTTCTAGGACATCTGCCTTTATAATATTCCAACAAGACTGCAGGAATGCTATAGTCCAGCCATCTGGTCCAGGAGCTTTATCTCCACTCATCTCCATTAAAGCTTGATAAATCTCTGTTTCAGTGAAAGGAGCCTCAATGCTGGCTGCTGCAGTGATACTTATCTGAGATAATTCCATATCATTCACCTGTGGTCTCCAGCTTTCTTCTTCCTTAAACATTTTCTTGTAAAAGTCCACTATGTGTTGCTTGATCTCCCCTTTTTCCTCAGTTAAAACCCCATTGATTTCCAATTTTTCTATCCAATTCCTCCTTTTGTTTACAGAAGCCATCTTGTGAAAAAATTTTGTGTTTCGATCTCCTTCTTTGAGCCATCTTATCCTTGATTTTTGTCTCCAACTTATCTCTTCCATCTTCAAAATTTTGACTAGCCCTGCTATCTTTTCTTGTCTTAACAGTTTCCCTTGCTCTGACAGTGTGCCTTGATCATCCAGAGTATCCAGCCTTTTAATCTCTTCTTCCAACTGATTCTTCTGCTGATCAATCCTTCCAAAGACCTCAATTTCCATTGCTTTAATTCTACTTTGAGAGATTTTAGTTTCTGACTTAACCTGAAACTAGCTGATCCCTTAAATGAATACTTAGCCCACCATTGAGCTATCATTTCCTTAAATCCTTCAACCTCCAACCACATATTTTCAAACCTAAATGGTTTGGGACCATCTCTCAAACCTCCCCCATCTAACAAAAGAGGGAAATGATCTGATGCTAACCTCGGGAGGGTCTTTTGAAGAACATTTGGGAATAGATCTTCCCATTCAGCTGAAACCAGAAATCTATCAATTCTAGATTTACTGCAATTGTTGCTCCAGGTGAACCTACTTCCATTTAAAGGCAAGTCAATACCTTGTATGCTTTCAATGAAGTCTGAGAACACTGCCATCTGCTTAGTTTTTTTCCTGCATTCCCATTTCTCCTCTATTCTTCTTGTCATGTTGAAATCTCCCCCTAAGCACCATGGCTTATTCCACCTGAATACTGCTGCTCCCACTTCATCCAGGAAATCAGCTTTCCATTGATTCTCTACAGGGCCGTAAACTCCCGTAAAGGACCAATTTTCACCTCCATCTAAGTTCTGAAACAAACATGAAATTGAGAATGAACCAATCTCATGTCTCACAGCCTGTACTTTCCTGCTATCCCACATCAAAATTATACCACCCGAAGCCCCATTAGACTCCAATGCCAACCACTTACACCAACCTCCACCCCAAAGTGACCTAACAATGCTAACATCCATCTTTCTAAGCTTAGTTTCCTGGAGACACACTATATGTGGATGTTGCTTTACTATAACAGATTTGATTATCGTTCTCTTCTCCTTTCTTCCACATCCCCTTACATTCCAACTTAAGATCTTTGGTAACATGGCAAACACAAAGTTAAGTTTTCCTCCCCTCTTTCAGCTTCCTTGGCTTTATTCCTTTCTCCTTTTTCATATCTGATTGAACACTGCAGATTTTTCAACTCCCTTATTCCTCCTCTGCTTCGGTTCTTTACTGATTTCTTTTGTATGCTGTTTACTTTCCTCCTTTTATCCTCAATTGCTTGTAATAAATTCATAATCTGATCATCAAAACCTTCACTTGAAATCCCCAATATCTTCTTAAAAGATTTCATTCTGTTAATCACCCACGAGGATATCCTGCTTTGGTCCTCTCCGCAATCTTCCAGCAGCAAATGACTATCTCCACCATTCCATTCATCAGCTGGACCCACAGAAACCAAAGGTAAACAATCAGGATCCCCTATTAATTTTTCTCCATAGGGTATCAACTGACTCTCAGTAATTGAACCTGAAGCTCTGTCCTTTACTGTGTCTTCCATTGTGAATGGACTATCTGAAGGAGGAATGTTTTCTCTATCAGATTTCTCAGTCTCAGAATTGAATTTGATCCCATAGAAATCATAAATGTCATCTGAGCTGTCGAGGCATTTACTAACAGTCTCCTCTATTCCATCTGAAAAGTCATTTGAATAATTGCCATTGCTTGAATCTTCATTTATTTGGTCCTCCATATTTAAGTCATTCAAAGGCTCGTAACTATTAGCTGTTTTAATACCCCTCATTAAAACATCTTTGACCCTCTTAAATGACTTGGATTCATCCCCCACTCTAATCCATTGAACCTCTCCAGATTCCTTTGGATAACTTTTAATTTTCCTCTCCCCTTTATTAATTATCTCCTTACCCTTTCGTCTTCCCAGATTTGTGACTTGCTGAGAAACAACTCCCCTCCCACGCGCCACCTCCTTCTTCCTCTCCGGTGGCAGGAAAGATTCAAGCTTCCATGGATCCTGTGTCCACTCAACCCAGGGCCTTCTTTCCACCCAAACAGGGCAATCATACATTGTTTGACCCACCAAGATCTTAACTGATGCTGGAACACATCTTCCATCTCCTTTGACCTTAATCCTAGGCCTACTCATACTTTCAAAATTCCTAGAATCAACTTCTGACTCCAAATATCCTCCACAGTAATTGCCGATGCTTTGCAATACACTTTCGCATCTTAAGAACACTGGCAGCCCTATCACTTTCATCCAAACTGAATCTTCCAGCCAGCCTCTTCTTGAACATCCACACCAGCTGTGCCAATAATCTAACCATAGGATTTCCCCATTTATAGTATTCTTTGTTTCCTTAATCTTTTCAGCTACCTGCGATGAAGGAAAAATGAACAAAAATCTCTTTTCATCTAACTTCTTTACTTCCACTCCTCCAGGTACTTTCCATTTCTTATTTATCCGTAAAGCTAGGCTAACAACATCCATCCTAGCCTCTCCAGGGCCTCCTAATCTTCCCACCAAACACCTCTTCATTAACATACTGTTTTCTACAGCCTCCTCATAGTTTACAATGACATGTTCATTGTAAATATAATTGCTTTTGTTTTCCATCTTCCAGCTTGGTAGTGCTGCCACCTTAGAATAAGACATAGCCTCATTTGAAGCTCTGAAAGTCTCTGCCCTTCCAGGTTCCACCTTCTTCCCCGTATGTTTCAGCTTTGTTGTGCTAATAATGATCAATCACCAGTAATTAAGAGAACAAGAGAGAAAAAGAACACAAGGAATTAACGAGGTTCAGCGGTGTGCCTACATCCTCGGGGCAAGACAGAGAATAGAGATTTCCACTAATGAAGAAAAGTCTGTTACAGAGTACAACTGGATTAGAATATAAACTCTAATTTGGTTTTCTCTTAATCCTGCATGGAAAAGTCCAAAACAACCCCCCCAACTTTAGAACATAGCAACCAATCATGTGGATGAGCCAAAACCGTAGCATCCGGATCGTACGTCAAAGGGTCCAGACTGTAGAGTCTTCAATTGCTGATTTCTCTGCGGGGTCCGGACCCTACGCCAAGTGGTCCGGACCGTAGAATTCAAGCCACCATAACATAGATAAATTAAGAAAAAATGAATTCTCATTAAATTCAATTATTTTAGATTGAATTTTAAATTACACATAAATCTCAAAATTTAAGTTATGAAATGAAATCAAATTCAATTCATAAAATTTTATTTTAATTCTAAACATAAAAATTAGTGAGATTAAATGAAATCAAATCTCATCAAATTTACTATTTCAAACGGGATACAACGGACGCAAAATTTCAACCTTTAAACACAATATCAATATGAGTTGAAATCCTTCTACTTGCCTCCGGGGCATAGGTCAAGTGACAAAGGACGCGAGTGCGGATGTTCCGCAGTCAAACGGCGTGAATTCGAGTCTCAGTAACATGATTTGAACTTGCATTGTACGACTGGTAAAAAAGCAAGGTCTCGGACTCCAGCCATTTATCGCACACCCCGCGATTTATTTCCTCCACCATCACTCAGAACAGAACAGTGGAGGCTCTTAAGGCCAGAGGGATGACCCTTTGTTTTTTTTAAATCCTTCTACTTGCATTTACTACATGTGCATGCCCGAACACGACTTGTCTGTCCCTTGGAATTGTCGAGTCTGTTAAGCCACATGAACTTTGGAGCCTCTCTCTCTCGCTCTCTCTCCCTCTGTGCTACAGTTCACAATTGTGAGAGTGACACTGCATATACCTCCAGCAGGGCATACATAAATCCATGTGAGTTAAGCCTATCATCTTATTGTGCATCCCCCACCAAAAGTCGACCCTCTGCTGTGTGTGAGTGTGTGTGAAAGAGAGAGAGACAGAGATTGCTTCTTACATTATTCTAATGATATCTAATGATAGTTTTAGCATGGGCTTTGTTTCACAGAACGGGGAGTTCATGTAATAATTGATCTACCACTATAAAGGTGGTCAATCAATTCAGATGGTTTAGACATATATATATTTTTTTTAATGTATTTGAACTGAAGATTTGATGAAATAAATAAATAAATAAAAGAAAACACAGAATCTTCAATAGATATATGCCTTCTCTTCATTTCTATATTTCCTACAAAAGATAAAAGCTCCACTAATAACAATCAAAATCGACTTCGCAATCAAAAATTCACCAAAAGTATAACTATTATACTGTTTGAAGTGTTAATTTTTTGCAAAAGAAAATAAAAAGTACATAAATTTTAGATTGTATGTATTTTTTTAAAAATGTAAATAAGTTGATAAAAAGTAAAAAAGAAAAATTGAAAAATGTTGATTAAAGTCAAAGAAAATTAGAAAAAAAAATTAATACAAATTAGAGAAATAGTAAAGTGTTTGGCAGTGAAAATCGGTAGAAATTGATAATTTTTTTTTGGGGGCTTAAACCAAGTAACCTCTAACTAAAAAAGTTGCAACATCTCTCAACAAATACATTAGTACAGATATTATGAATTTTAATAGGTGTCAAGATGGTGATTAAACTTGAGAATATCAAATCCAAAGGTTTTTGAATTAATATATAGATTATATATATATATATATATAGGATTGAATACGAGCTTTAAAAGTGCGTAAAGAAAGCTAATTAATAATCAAGTTTTGGCATGTTCTGAAGTGTCGTGTGCCCTATCTCTTCTAGTTATTCATCATCCATTTTAATCACCCTGAAATTAGGGTCCCATTTTGACTCCTTACACCCACTTCATTAATGAAGCTTTTTGTTTGATATGATCCACTTCATTAATGAAGCTTTTTGTTTGATATGATTACATTGCCATAGGCTTTAGGGCATGTGAAATTCCAACCATCTTCTACTTTTTTCAAATTTCACTCCTATATATATCTGTATAATAAATCTGCTTATTGATTAGATATGTATATATTGATCTAACGGTTAAAATTTTACCTCTACATATCATTGACACGAGTAAAAATTAGTATATATATAACTGAAACTATGCAATACGACAAAGTTTCTTAGTTGATAATTATTACGACGTGTAGATTGATATCAAATGGGGTGCAAAAACTTCTAATTTTTGAAGATAGACAAAGACTATACCTCATTAAATACAAAAGAAGATACAGAATGCAAGCATAGAAGACCCTTGATTGTCCCACAGAGAGAGAGAGAGAGAGACAGAGATGCAAGCATGTGCTTTTATAGACAATATGACCTCTTCAAAAGAGAAACATGACTTCCCATTTTGTGGCCATACAGACACAAGCAATACGACCCCAAAGGAAAGGAAACACATTCTATACAATTCACATTCCACATTCCCATCTTAACCTTACCACTCCTCTCTCTCTCTCTCTTACCCATAAGTCATTTTTCCTCAGTTCATTGCCTGTGCTCATGGAAACCAACACCAATGTTGCTCCTCCTGCAAGCCCAGCAGCAGGTCTTACCACTGCAGAAAAATATGCCCATAAGCGCCATTATTCACAGCCTCAACCCCACAATACCAACCGTGAGATTCTACCTTCCACTTCCATCCTTATGATCATCATACCCATCGTCATAATTGTCTTGCTCCTTTCTATAATTCTCATCATAGTGATGCTCCGACGTCTGAAATCTGCGAAGAACAATGCCAGCAGCAAAAACAACAATGGCACCAGCAATGGAAATTGCTTGTTCGTAGCTCGTAGCGCTATCGACATCAACGCCAGCCCAGGTAAAATGCAAATTTCAAATCTCACAATAATTAATACTACATTTGGTTGGACATTGCATTCAGGGACTCGAATGAAAATCTCCGTTCACGAGAGAATTTTCATTTTTGATCAATCTCTGATCAAGAAACTTGAATTAACGAACTTCGGTATTTGTGAAATTGTAAGTTTTAGAGTCTGCTGTGATATTTGATTTTTTTTTTTTTTTTCACTTTGTGAAGTATGAGTTAACAAAATTGCCTTTGTTAGTTTGATGAGCTTTCAAAAATAAAAGAGTAACTTGGGTGGCATTTAGTCTGCAATTCTATTTTCTGTTTTATCTTTTATTTTGTATTTTATGTATTTTATATTTTAAAAATCTTAAAACATGAAAAATAAAAAATGTATTTGATTTGATATTTTTTATTTTTTATTTTTTGAAATTTTCATTGTTTTGGGTTAAAAACGCTCGAAGTAATTTTTTACTATTTTTTATTTCATGTGCAAACTCATTTTTTTTTATTTTTTAAAACATAATTTAAAAACACAAGTGATCAAATACATTTTGAATTATTTTTTTATTTTTAAAAATACAAAATACAAAATACAAAATAAGCTCAAAACAATTCCAAAATGTATCCATACATACCAAACATTACCAAAGGGAATTCCTATTCTAATTTTTGGACATACCAAAAGTTAAATTTTATTCCCAATCTTGTTCTCATTGGCAACGAAACATAGCTTAAATATTATAGACTGTTCATCCCATATTGCAATTCGGTTGAACGCAAGTATGTGTATGAATGTGTGAGTACATATCACCGATGGTCTTTGCTAACTTTTGATGTGGGTAGATACGAAGGGTGGGTGTCTTCATGGAGCAGGGAGTTCAGGCAGAATTCCATCAGCCAGGCTTAGAGGAGTCCAAGTATTCACTTACAAGGAGCTTGAAGTGGCAACGGATAAATTTAGCGAGGCAAATGTGATAGGAAATGGAGAATTTGGAGTAGTGTATCGAGGGGTCTTAAGAGATGGTACTGTCGCAGCAATCAAGAAGTTGCAGATAGAAGGAAAGCGAGGGGAGCGTGCATTCCGGATAGAGGTTTGTGAGTTCCATTTAATGACTAATTTCTTCTTTTTTTCTTAAACTAATTCTGTTCTCTCAAAAAATTGTTTCTATCCTGTTTTTCTTCTTATCATTTTACTAATCTACCACATATGTAAATCCTTGAATTGATGTAGAGATTTCTCCAGTTTGGTCTACTGTACTGGAAGTTCATCTAGGCTTAACAAACCATTAAAGGATTCTCTCCAACGGACATGTTTTCCCAACAATTTGGTGCTTCTGGGTACATGAGAGATAACTGTTTCTATTTCTCTTTGTGAACCATTCTTAACCCTGGTGTGAATATTCCCAACCCCACTTCTATCTATCTTTAATTTACCTACATGCCTTCTCCATTTTTCTTTCACCCAATCTCATTTAACAATGAACAAAGTTTAATCCAAGAGATTAACTCTTCAGGCCAAACTCTTAAAAAATAAATATTTTTTCATCTGTGTCGCATATTTCAACTCTTTAACATGTGCAGCATTAAGTCTCGAATATATGTAGTGGCGGGGATTCGGATTCACACCCAAAAACTTGATATGATTCTTCTAGACAAGAAAGCTCATCCTACCACCCTTACTTAGTGTACTTCGCGCCCAGTGCTTGAATCTGTGACCACTGGAAGGAGACCACAGACTGGCCAGCTGAGCTGGTTAACAAAGTTGACTTAGACATCTCTCTTGCACACACACACCCCACCCCACACTCCCTGAAAATGAAAAACTGCCAGGAATGTTGACTCTCTCTCTCTCTCTCTCTCTCTCAGTCTGCATATCAGTTTCTTGATCTGCTATGCCTTGTCAAGCACCTGCATTAATGAACTTCCACATGGATGTACAATTGAAAATTACCGCAAAAGCTTAAACCCTTTTAATTAACTTTCTTCTCTTTTGTGGCAGGTGGATTTACTAAGCCGCTTGCACTCTCCTTACTTGGTGGAGATGCTTGGCTATTGCGCAGACCAACACCACCGCCTCTTGGTATTTGAATTCATGGCCAATTGTTCGATCCAAAACCACCTCCACCCTCCGCGAAACCATGACCGGCCACCACCCAACTGGGGGACCCGTCTGCGCATAGCCCTTGACTGCGCCAGAGCCCTTGAGTTTCTCCACGAACATACTTCACCCTCCGTCATCCACCGTGATTTCAAGTCTAGTAATATTCTCTTGGATCAAAATTTCAGAGCCAAGGTTTCTGGTTTTGGGTTGGCCAAAACAAGCTCAGACAAGATCAATGGTCAAATTTCAACGCGCGTGTTGGGGACCACAGGTTATGTAGCCCCCGAGTGAGTGCTTCATTATTGTTACGGTTACGGATCTTACGATCACTCGTTTTCAAATAATCGTACCCCATATGCATGAAATTTCACGCGCACATGCACGTAGCAAACTGTCATTTTCTAGTCACTGGGGGCTGGCTTGAGAAACAAAAATCTCACCTTTAATTTTAACACTGGAAACTCTCAAAATTAAGCAAATGGTGGTATGGCGGCCACCAACCAAATAAGCTCAAATATTTCGCGAGTTGCTTGGATTTCGATGTATGTACTTAAATGAGTCAAATTTAAGTAACTTTTTTTTTTTTTAATGACTCGGTCAAAATTCAAGCCAAGCTCAAAATAATAGGGTGCTGTTCGGAGTGCCATTTTTGGCAAAAAGATAAAAATAAAAGTAAAATGTAAGTAAATTTTAGATTTGTTAACTGTTTGATGTATTCCCTGAAAAATGTGAAAGAAGTTAGAGAAAATTGAAGAAAATTGGTAAAAGTTGAAGAAAGGTAGAGAAAATTGGTAAAAATTGTTAGTGTTTGATGGAGAGAGATGAAAAAAATTGTTAGAAGTTTGTATTTTTAATTTTTTTTGATAAACCAAATAAGCATTAGGTGTTCGGCTCACATTTTAATTTAATGAAACGATATCATTTTGATTTAATCAAACTATTCATTTTGGATTATAATATTTTAGAGTAAAATAATAATAAAGTTTTATTTAATCAAATTATTTGTGAGGCGAACTAGAGCTCAAATTATTTTTGACATAGCTAAGCTTAAGCCCTTGCTATTTGCTCGAATTGAACTCGAATAAATTAAAACTATTATCTAACCGTAAACTAGAAGATACTCTAACCAGACTTCTCTGTGTAATATATAGGTATGCTTCAACAGGTAAACTTACCACAAAATCGGATGTATACAGCTATGGAGTTGTTCTCCTAGAGCTCATAACGGGCCGTCTTCCAGTCGATACCAGGCGTCCTCCTGGAGAACATGTCCTCGTCTCCTGGGTCAGTAACAGATGTCCTTCACTCCTACTCTGTACAGGGCATCCCATTCTACGGCCACGAGGTCGCCAGGACAGATCAAAACCCCCATGACTTCACTGTATTTTTACACAGAATTATTGCCACTTGTCAACGTTGTCTTGTCTTCTGCACCCAAGCAATACAGTGTCTTCTGCACCTGTCAACTAAAGTGTTGTTTGTTCTGTAACTTTCAGGCTCTTCCAAGGTTAACCAACAGAGAAAAAGTAGTGCAAATGGTTGACCCATTCCTGCAAGGCCAGTTTCCAAAGAAGGATTTAATCCAGGTCAGCTTGGCTGTCTACCATCACACAATTCATCAACATCTTTATTTTTTTTTTTTTTTTGGGGGGAGGTAAATAATATGCTAGTTTTCCAAGAAGAATTTAATCGAGTTCAACTTGGCTATCTAACATCAGAACATGTTTATTTATTTATTTATTTTTTGGGAGGGGGGATTGTTAAGTAATATGCTATGTAGCTTCAATTTACTTGTCTCTATATGACAAGAGAATGACCCTGTTTAGAGCATAATTTTGTACAAAAACCAGTTAAAAGTTACAATGTTAGTATTTGAAAAAACACTAACTTTTATCATTTTTCTACTCTGTTATAATAATTTGCCCCACTCAAAGTTATCCAAATTTTTACTAAACAAACAAAAGTTATTAAAATTTACTAAAAATTGCCAAAAATTATTAGAAGTTACTAAAAAAGTTATCAAAAATTTTACTACTAAACACTTAAAAGTTACAAAAAAATTGCTAAAAATTACTATTTATTTCACTAAACATATTAAAAATTGTAACTAACAATTTATGGTAAAAAAATACTAAAAATTACTAAAAGTTGTGCCTTCAAATGCCCCATAAAGATGGCGTTTGGAGCTCTCCAAAACAAAATAAAATTTTACAAATCTCTATAAACACGAATTACGAGATTATAAAATTTAAACTTTCTACTCACAATAAAAAAACGAGACACTAATTTTTTAAATTTTATATAATTTTATATTCACTACACAAAACTCGAGACATTAACTTTTTATTTTATACAACTCCAAACGCCTAATAGGCTATGAACTGGATATTCAACTGGTTATGATTGAGTATTAAACTAGACTAGACAATTAGGATAGGATGTTGTATAATACTAGTATTAAAAAAAATTTGGGCTAAAATTTTATCTAGGCTACAGCCCACCACAAATCCTTACTACCTCTGCCAGTGTGCACGTCATTTTTCTCTGGTTGGGACTTGACCACAACTTTAAAAGTGTTTAGTCCATAAATGGTTCCTCCACAACACCGCGCAGCAATTGAAAGATGAAGAATTTACCAGGTCTTGATATAAGGTGAATACGGGATCGAGGTCCATCAAACATCCAATCATCTTCATCCAAGGATTTGACCTCCTTGTTGAGTGCAGCCATCAGATCAGATTTGAGAACTGCAACACAAACAAATAACTGTTTGAGTTTGAAAGTAAATCTTTTCTTCACCCACTAAAAAATGATGAAAAGGGGAAAGCATGGAAGTTTGGATTTAAATGGGTACTTATATTTTCCATTAAAAAAAATTCAACTAAAAATCAACCTATTTACAACTAAATGCAAGTGATTTCAAGTTTTCATCCTTAAGGAGTGCAGCCATAAACTCAATTAACTTATATCCATAAATTTGGCATTGCGTTACTCAATTAACTTATTTCCATAAATTTGGCATTGCCTTTCCTTCTTCCAAATTTTGAGATTGCCTTGCATTTTCCTCCCAAATTCACAGAAACCAACGGGATGAACACTTTCAGGATAACAGAAGAAGAAAATGAACATGTAATTATGAGTGGTAACAATTGGTCCAACCAAATCAAAAGAAGAATCACAAACCAATAGTACAAATCCTTCTAAAAAAACGAAAACCCAGAAGAATCATGTAGAATAGAATAACCAGATTGCAAATTTTAAGAATTTCGCGGAACTAACTAAATTTAACTCTGTATCTCAATACCAATACCAATACCACAAAGCCCAAATAAGCTTAAATCGAGAAAACCTACAAGGACCCAGACGGTCAAATTTGTATAAGGTGATGAGAACAGTTGACGTAGAGATTTTGAATGGTGAAAGAGACTGACCAAGAAGTGCCTCGTCCTTGCGATCCTGGACGGAGATGAGATCGGTGGGGAAGTGGAAGTCATCCCCAGTCAGAGCAGAGGGAGCATTTGCCCCTGCTATTGCTGTGGTAGAAATGGAGGATCGAGCCGGCGACGATGACAGCGAGCTGCTACTCATCTCCTGTGTTTTCTCTCACTTCGAAAGAATTTTTAGCAGCGCAATCGTTTACAAAAATGGAAACGTGCACAATGCGGGTACAACCTGCAAATTCGAACCCCGTGAGGGCGGTTGTGCAAAATGGATTGCCTTTTTAAGCTTTTAGTTTGGGTAAAATACCATGGGTACGCCTGAAATTACAAATATATATATATATATAATTGGATTATTGTATTAGAACTCAAGATACACCTACGAGCCCGTTTGAAAAAAAAAAAAAAACTACAAGTTGCTATAATATTTAGTATTTAGTAAAATTTTAATTTTAGTTACTTTTTTGTTCTGTTACAATAAATTATTATTACAGCGGGTCTCACTTTTTTTAATTTTTGTACTCTATTATAGTAAAAAAAATTTATCAAATACACAAAAATTATCACTTTTTTAAATACATAAAATTATCAAAAATTACTTAAAATTTCGCTGCCAAACGTCCTCCTAATGTGATGGACTACGCTATGTATACACACATATATATATAATTTTTAGAATATATATTAAATTCATTATGTAAAATTGTGTATAATTAAACATAAAAAAAAATATAAATTTTGATTTTTTAGTCGGTGATAAAATTTTTTGAACGGACCAAAAATCGATTTCTT
>JAVXUM010000013.1:11726908-11739672 GCA_035590655.1 Pouteria glomerata | reverse complement strand
TAGGACAATAACTCTAACATAACCCTTTCCCCTTTCTACAATTTTGTAACCTCCCTTAAACTTGCTAACTTCTTCAAGTTATTACTTGTAACTTGAATAAAGAAGGTGTAATATCAATGGATCTATAGTTGAACATAACTGATTTTAGCTTGCAAAGCAAATCAAGTATCCATTTTTCGATTTTTAACATCTAACCAAAAAGAAAAAAAGGGTATTGATGAAATTCAAGTTAATAAACCTTTGTCCGAAACTGCTGGGGCTGAAAATGGGGTATTTATAAGATGTGTTTTAAAAAATGATGTTAATGTCATTCTATTACATTCATTAATATAGTGCACATACAACTCCATAATAGTTAAATAGTTCCAATGTTTTTCTGTGAATATATTCATATAAAAGTTGCAAATGCTCTGAATTATACTTTTTAATTGCATCATGTACGAGATACTTTGACACACTGTATATCCCATGTTTCTAACTACCCAATTATGAGTTTCCAAATTTTATGTTTAATGCAATTTGCCAATTGGCAAATTTACAAGTATCCTTTTTGCAAAAGGTGAACAAAAAATTGGAAACTTATCTTCCATACTGGGGGAAGTACCTTAGTTTACATTATGGAAAAATTCGTTTTTATTGTATGGAGTTGCAGCATGTTCACAATTTTTTGTTCTCTATTTTTTTTTAGTTCAAAACTATGAGTTGCGAGTACATGTATAGAGCCTGCTCAGCCATGTACAGTGGCATATTTGGAAAATAAAGGGGCGTACTTTTTACTAGATGTCAGAGCATGCATGATGTGTATGATTATTGCTTTTACGGTTTTACATTTCTTCAAATGGTGGGAGAGGGTATTGAAGTAAATGTTCAAATGTTTTAAAACAAATTATCTACATAACCAATAGTTTGTGGAAAATTACTTGCACATCTCTTCATGTTGTGCGTAGTCGGGTAGTTAAGGGCCAGTAATGGAAGGAAATGAAAAGCTTCACTAAATTTTAAGCTACACCAACTACCCTAGCCTTCCCTTATTATAATAGTATTGATAGATATGTATATTTAATTTTTTTTGGAACTTTAAGGTTGAGATAAGTGTTGCATCTTTGCAGGTGGTTGATGCTTATGCATTAATTGGTGATGTTTCTGGTCTGGGTGATAAGATACAAAGCTTCTTTATGCAGGAGGTTCTCTCTGAAACCCATTCTGTATTGAAGAATATTTTGCAAGAGGTAGGCTCTGCGGTAGGAATGTTATATTATAATTGAATCAATTACTGAAGCAGCTGGAGATAAACAAAATCAAAAGAAACAAGATTCTTTCCTGTCATTACATTTGTGTGTGGGTTTGGGCTTCTTTGGACCAGGTGTGGTTTTTCGATTGTTATATTTCCTTTAGACCAAAAGAAAGAGAAGTGTGCTCTATCACTTAATACTTGGTACTTCTCCAGGAGTCATGCCTTTAAGAGAGCGTGTTGGCTTAGTCTTCTTTGGCCCAGATGTATCTTGTGTGTTATACTTAATATTAAAAGAAAGAAATTGTGCCTATCCCAGATCTGGTATTGTCCCATGGAAGTTTGATCCCTAGGAACAATCTTTTATTTATTTCACCTCAAATGAGCCACTCAACACAAAAAATACACTTTTCCACCCTTTCCTTTTTCTTTTAACAATGCTTGTACCCAACCAAGCTTCAAATACTTGTTTAGCTTCCTTTGGAAATGCTCAAGCCGTGTCAAATTAAGATAATAATAAATCCCGTAATTACTTGGGCCATGGACAATGAATGTAAGATGGTCAATGGATTCACCAGTCTTCTTACACAAGCAACACCAATTAACACTTGATTCTCCTCCAAGCAATAAGATTAGCAATAGTATGTGTTGGGGATTCATACACTCAATCTCACAAGCAAACCCACACAATCGAAGATAAACAAGAACAGAAAATAGTCGCAAACAAGAAGGGAACAAGACATAGTGATTTACGTGGTTCCGACTTAAGCTAATTGCTTAATCGTACATCCACAAGGTGCTTGTGTGTTTTACTATGATGAAGTATATACAAAACGTTGCAAGGTTACAATGGAGGCTACCCTGGGTGTTCCTTTTATAGTTGTAAGGAACCTTAGCACATAGAAATAAAAAACCTTAATGCACAAAAGTACGCTTTTGCTCTTGTTTGAATTAGACTTCATATTTAGTAATCTCCCACTTGAAGATTGATTTAAAAAAAACCCTCTAAATGCCAGCAGTGATCAACCGTCACCAACAATCACCAATAGCTACCAGCACCTAACCTCGCACTCAAGCTTGGAGATCCACAGAAGTTGAACAAGCCTTTAGCTTCTCAATAGTAACCACCTTTGTAAACATGTCTGGCGGATTATCCTTTATGTGAATTTTAACCAAAGTGAACTGTCCATCCTCCAACAAAGAGTGAATAAAGTGATATTTTATGTCGATATTCTTTGTCCTCAAATGTAAAGCTACATTTTTCACTAGATGTATCGCACTCTGACTATCGCTGAACAATTTATAACTTCTTATTCCTTACCCAAATCTTTCATGAGGTTCCTCAACCATTTCATTTCTTTGCATGCCTTCGTGGCTACAACATACTCTATTTTTATTGTGGAAATAGTCACTATTTTTTATAGCTGCGAGACTCAACTGACTGTTGCACTTGTCAAAGTGAACAGATACTCGCTAATGCTTTTCTTGTTATCAATGTCCCTTTCTAAATCTGAATTCACAAATCCTTGCAAACAAATATCAGAACTTTCAAAACATAAAGCCAAATCAGAAGTACCTTTCAGATAACTGCAAAATCCACTTGACTACCTTCCAATGGTCCTTGCTTCGATTTGCCATGAACCTACTAACAACTCCCACTGCGTGAGCAATGTGTGGCTTCGTGACATTGCCGATGTTAACCATAGCATACAGTAAGCTACCTACTGTTGAGGCATGTGGAACTTTGGCCATGTAATTCTTTTCTTCATTAGTTATTGCTCATTTTTCCTTCGAAAGCTTGAAGTAACTTGCCAACGGTCTGCTAACAGGCTTACCACCTTTTATGTTGAACCTTTTGAGTACCTTTTCAACATATTTCTCATGTAACAACTTCAACTTTTGGTTCACCCTATCTCTATTGATTTGCATCTCAATGGTTTTTTTTCATAGAACTCAAATCCTTCATTGCAAACTCCTTGGATAACTGTTCCTTGAGATTAGCAATCTCATTCATGCTTGAACCTGCAATAAGCATATTATCTACATACAACAAAAATATGAGATACGATTTACCAAGCTTCTTAAAATAGCAACAGTGGTCCCCATGACATCTACTAAACCCCGTATCTGTTATAAAAATGTCAAATCTTTTATATCTAGGCGCTTGTTTCAACCCATAGAAACTCCTACAAAGCCTAACACACTTGATTCTCCTTTCTTTTGACAATATAACCTTCTGGCTGATACATATAAATGTCCTCCTCCAAATTCTCATGCAGAAATGTAGTTTTTACATCTTATTGCTCTAAATGCAAATTCTCAACAGCCACAATATTAAGAAGACATCTGATAGTAAAAATCTTCATAATAGGAGAAAAGATTTCGGTGTAGTCAATATCTGGTTTCTGCTTAAAACCCTTCACTAACCTTGCCTTGTATAGTTTGCTCCTATCAGATTCTTCTTTAATCCTGTGTACCCATTTGGTGTTCAAAGCTCTCTTCTCCTTTGGCAACTGAACCAAGTTCGAAGTCTGGTTTGATGAGAGAGAATCGATCTCATCATCCATCGCATGCTTCCAGTCTTCCCTGGTCTCCATTTGCAATGCTTTATCAAAACATTCTAGTTCACCACTATCAGTTAGCAACAAATAGTGTAAAGGAGAATAACGCATTTGAGGTTTAATAATACGATCGGACCTCCTAGGAGGAGGGGTAGTTTGTGGTCTGCCCGTCGAGTAGACTGTGTATTAATGTCCTTAGGCTGTAAGACATTCCTATTAGGGATCCCTTCAAACCCTACAATGTCTAAATTTTCATTAGCTTTCTTGGGTTGATTCTGTCATTTTTATATAAAACAAACTTATTAAATATCACATCTATACTACTGTGTGTTTTTCGATTTTCAAAATCATATAACCTATACCCATAATTATCAGTACCATGGCATATAAACACACACTTTTGAGACTTAGTATCAAGTTTAACCCTATTACTTGAATCAATATGCATATAGGCGTGCAACCAAAGACTCGTAAATGAAGTAAATTTATCCCTTTACCTGACTAAGTCTCCTTGGACAATCCAAGATTCAAAGGAACTGAAGGTCCCATGTTGATTAAATGTGTCACTATATTTATTGCTTTAGCCCAAAATTGCTTAGGTAACCAAGAATGTAACCCCATGCTCCTTGCATGTTCTAGGATCGTTGTATTTATGTAATTAACAACTCCATTCTATCTTGGCTTTTTTGGGATTGTTTTCAATCTTCAAATATCATTCATAGCACAACAAGCCTCAAACTCACCATCTCAATACTCTCCGCCATTATCAGATTTTAAACACTTCAGTTTCTTTCCTATTTCATTCTCAACTAATGCTTTTCAATTCTTGAAAGCACTAAACACATCAGATTTATGCTTGAAAAAATAAACCCATAATTTTCTAGTAGCGTCATCAAGGAAAGTAACAAAACAACGCGAGCCGCCAAGAGAAGATACCTGAGACAGGCCCCACACGTCTGTATGAACTAGCTCGAGTTTCTCTGATATTAGGGTCTTTGCCACCTTTGTAAAGTTAGCTTTCTTCTATTTCTCGAACACATAATTCTCACAGAAATCCAAATTCAATAATTTACAACCTGGTAATTTTTCCTTCGATAACATTACTTTCATCTCTTTTTCGTTCATGTGACCCAGCCTTCGATAATCAATTGCTGATGTTGCTACTGTGATACTAGTATAAGTATTCAAAGATACCTATAGGATTCTTTTTTGCCACGAGCCACAACCAAGGCTCCTTTGCTCATCTTCCAGGAATTTGATATAAATGATGTGACCACTCCACTTCTGACAATTGACTCACTGAAATAAGATTCCTTGTTAGAGTAGGCACATGTCTAACATCCTTCAATTTTAGTACTATCTCATTTGTCTGAGTAATTTGCACATCTCCTTTCCCAACTATGTTGCAAGCCTCATCACCACCCAAGTAGACCTTTCCGAAATTTTCTTGCATATAGTTTTGTAACACATCCATGCGTGGAGTAGCATGGAATGAGGCTCCCGATTCTACAATCCAAGACTCATTGCGAAATTCTGACAAACAAATCAGGGCTTCATTATCTCACTCATCTGTAACATTGACGATGTTCTTATTCCATGATTATTTTCTTTTTGCTGCTTTTTGGGCGGTGCTCTACACTCTCGCTTTAAGTGCCCAATCTAACCACAGTTCTAACAACTCCCAGGTTTCACATCTCCACCATGAGATTTACTCCTGCTTTTGTTTTTGAAATTTCCTCTTTGTGCCCTTGTTGTCTCACCTATTTATAGATTTGCCTTTTTCCTCCGGGCTCAATGCTGAACCCCGAAGCAACATCGTCATCCGATGCTCTCCTTCTAGCCTCATCTCCTAAAATTAACCCAATATCATCCTCCGATTTTATTTTTGCAGATCTGGAAGAATTACTAACTGCCACGACAAGTCCATTCCAACTTTTTGAAAAACTCAATAACATAACGCGAGCTCTAATTTCATTGTCAAAATTAATGCCCACGGATTCTAATTAATTTGTGACCATATTAAATTCATTCATATGTTTAGTAACACAATGGAGTTTTCAGGCATCTTTAAGCTAAACAAAATTTTCATAAGATATATCTTATTCATCGCAGAAGGTTTATCGTACATCTTTTCTATGGCTCTGAACAAATCCGCTATAGTCTTTTCTTTAGCAATATTTGATGCAACTGATGGCGCGAGGCTCAATCGCACAGTCTCCAAAGTTTTGTGATCCAAAATATTTCAATCTTCTTGTGTTATACTTTCTGGCTTTTTCTCGCTGATCAGAAGATATAAATTTTTTTAATATGAAATATCTTTCATCTGCATCTTCCAAAAAGCATAGTTTGTACCATTGAACTTCTTGATCTTGTATTTATCTTCAGCCATTATGTAAACCCTTTATTTCGTAACCCAGAGCTTTGATACCAGTTGGTGGGGATCCATACGCTCAAACCCACAATCAAACGTACACAATCTAAGACAAACAAGAACAGAAAATAATCACAAACAAGAAAAGAACGAGATAGAAATTTACATGGTTCCAATGTAAGATAATTGCTTGATCATACATTCGCGGAGTGTTAGGGTGTTTTACTATGATGAAGTATATACAAAAGATTATAAGTTTACAATGGAGGCAGCCCTAAGCGTTCCTTTTATAGTTGCAAGGAACCCTAGCACACATAAATAAAAAACCCTAAAACACAAAAGTACGCTTATGCACTTGTTTAAATCAGACTTCACACTTATCAGTATGATCACTAGCATACTTCTAACTCGTTGTGAAGAATGCAACTTTTGGAGCGTCCAAATCTCCAAATACTCTTTCCACGGAATAGCACTTTGGTTTGGCCTTCAAGCTCCTTATAAAATGATTCAACTTCGAAGACCTCTGAGGTAGATATATTCCACTTAATAACTTCTCACTAACCCCAAAATTTTCAAAGTACAACAAATCAACAAGGTTGAAAAAACTTTTGAACTTCCCAATCTTAAAGATTCCGGAGGAGAGTAATGCACCAAACAATGTTCTTACCAACCACTGAGGAATAATCTTCCACATATGCCTCTCTATTCACTACCAAGGCATAAACATCTGGAAATATTGTTTTTAAACTTTCATATCCAAGCCAGTCATGACTAAAAAACTTTATTCTTTTGTCTTTCCGCACTTCATAAGGAATGAAATTCCTGATATTACTTCATAAATTGATACTTCTCCAAATGTTAGTATGTGTAGTCTGAACATTGCAAGGGTAGATGACTCACCTGTAGAGGTACCATAATTAGCTATCACTACTTTGTCCATGGTTCATCACTTTCAGAAGCAAATCTCCTCAGCTATTTACCCAACGCAGCCTCGTTAAAGAATTTCAGCTTCCTAATACCAATACCACGTTCCCTAACTGGCTGACACAGTTTTCCACTTCTCTAAATCAGTTTGACGTACTACTTATGCTCAAACTCTGCCTCCTAATACCAATACCACTTTCTTGAATTGGCTGATCCACCGATTTCCACTCTACTAAATTATAATTGAGCTCATCTCGTATACCTTTCCATAACAAATCTTTTTGTAGCTTCTCTAGCCTCTTTGCTACCAACTCGGGAAGCATAAAAAGGGATGTAAAATAAGTAAGGATACTAGATGTGACACTGCCTTCTTTGCATTTTGTCAATCTGGTCATGCTCACACTCAGCCTTCTAATACCAATCCCACCTTCCCTAATTGGTCGACACATCATTTCTACTTCACTAAATTATACTTGAACTCATCTCGCATACCTTTCCATAAGAAATCTTTTTGAAGCTTCTCTAACCTCTTTGCTACCGACCCAGGAATCGTGGAAAGGGACAAAATGTAGGGATACTTGATGTCATACACTGCCTTCTTTGCAGTTTGACACTGGTCATGCTCACCGGACTTTGTGTATGATTTTTAGGTCTTAGTGTTTGCACACTGCAGTAGCCTTTCAATCCTCTTGTAGTGTAAACATTTTTAAATACCATATATTGAAAAGTATTGTAAGTTTTATTGTCTAGAAAAAAAGTTTATTTGCAGAAAATGAAACATTGGAACCACTTTGACGCGTTGACTATACTTTTAGAGCTTTCAGTAAAGCATTGAATTTTATAAAAGAAAAACAAAGAAGTCGAACCTTCATGTCTTGTATTGTTTTCTATCTGTATCTAGTTCATACTAGATGCATCACTTTCTTTATTACTTCATTCTTTTTTTTTTCCCTTTTCTTTTCTTCCTTTTCTGTAGTAGTAGCAGCAGCATTTTTTTTTTCCCTCACATTTTCATAGAATGGAGTCCTCACTGAGATACTAGTTATATTTGGCAGGACCTGGAAACTTGCAACGCACAAAGTAGTAGGCATTACTTTTATGTCTTTGCATACTTTGTTTGGTTTTTGCAACAAAATTTAGCTGGTTTAGATGTAATTCTTGATTACCTTCAATTTCTGCTTCAGACTTACCTACAGTGACCTTTGCCAATGGATACCTGAATCCAAGTTTAGGCAATGTTTGTTAACAACGCTAGCTGTCGTTTTTAAGTTGATGAGATCATATTATGCGATCATGAGTTTTCAGCCAGAGGATAAGGTAATAGATCTTCATAGTTACTGTGTGTGTGTGTGTGTGTGTGCGCGCTTTTTTTCTCCAATGTATGTATCAGTTTAGTTTTTGTGCATCTTGGTTGATTCAACTTGTATTATACATTTCTGGCTGTTTCTTGTTCTGCAATTTGGCGATGTAATAAAGCTGTTTAAATAAGTGTTTTATTATTTTTTTTTTCCTTTTAGATCCTGTTCTATAATTATATATCTTTTCAAATTTTACAAGCTAAATATAGTTATAGTCATGGTTGCCTTCCTTTGGGAGGTCAGGAGTTCGAACCCCAAGAGCTACTTCTTGGGCTGAGCCCACACATAGGCTTTTCATGTATTTACTTGACTTGCATGATTTGAGTGCTATTGTGTGGATCTATTGAATTTACCCATTACACACCTACAAGGTAGTGGCCGTGGTTTCCTGCTATTTAAAAAAGAAGAAAAGGATTTTTGTTCAGGTAATTTCAATATACTCACCAAAACAAATTTCAATATACCCTACAATTTCATGAAGATCATGTTAAATAGGGAAAGTTAAATTTAGGAATTTATTTTTGGATAAAACGTGTCTTATTGTTAGTCATTGTCTTACCTAAAAGTTAAAGTTGTTAGGAAGGGGGAATTTTTATTATTTATAGACTTATTTTCTCTCAAATGCCCCTCAAGTGTGGCTGAATTGACTTTGAAGGGAAGAAGCACGTGGGCTATTGATTTACTTGGGTTGTCGTTAGGTTTGTACCTAGGACCTTTGTCTGGTCTAATACTAAGTTAGATTGTTATAGTGGGGGTTAACATTATTATTTATATTTGACCTTTTTTCTCTCAACAAAATAATTTCTCATTTATTATATTTTTGCAAGAATAATGAGTTATCAAATTAACTCAACTCAACTCAGCCTTAGTCCAAACCAGTTGGGGTTAGCTACATGTCCTTTTTCTCCATTCATTTGTGCCGTGGCTTATGTTTTCATGTAGTTATATGAAATTAGGTTGTTTTCTCACAATATCAATCTATGTAATCTTAGGTTTAACTTTTACCTTACTTACCCTCTACTTAGATTCACTCTCTTCTTTACTAGTGCATCTCTAAGTCTATGTTGGACACGAGAAACACTTCTTTTTAACTTCTCTTCTATCGGTGTTACCTCAACCTTCTTTTGGATATATTAATTTCTTATCTTATCTTTTCTTATATTATCACATATCCATATTAGCATCCTCATTTCTGCTACATATCTTATGAGGGTGTTGTTTCTTAGTGACCCAATACTGTGTACAATAAAGCATAATTGGTTTTATAGCCGTCCTATAAAATTTTCCTTTTGGCTTGATAGATATTCTCAGGAAACATAAAACACTTGAGTTACTTATCCATTTTAACCACTGAGCTTGAATCCTATAGACTATATGCCTTTTAACCCCACATGTTCATTTATTATTATTATTACTACTGCAATTATTATTATAGGGCTTTACTGTTTTTTGAAATTACTTTTTGTGAGTGCTTGTTAGTGAGTTTGGATTCTGGATGTTCTCTTGATGTCACTATATCAGAGTTTTCTTTTTGTGGGCTTTTGTCTTTGTTGTAGGTTCCAGCATGCCATACTCCACATACAAAGCATGAGCAAGGTGATGTTCCTGAGGATGTTCAGCATGTTGATTCAGTTACTGGAAATTCTTGTGATTCAAATGCAGATGATGCGTCATTCTCTGAATCTATGGACAGAGAGCCTGCAACTGCTTCCACATCTTTGGCTAATTCTACTGAAACTAGTTGTTCCTTGCATATAGACTCCTCTGGTTCAGTTGATGAGTCAAGGAATGGAGGGGGTGAAGCCTCAAGCAGTGGATCCCCGTGGCTTCAGTTGAGGAAAGATGCTACGGTATTTGTTTCACAGACCTTGCGGAGAGGTCGCAAGAATCTTTGGCAACTTACCACAAGCCGTGTATCAGTGTTACTTTCTTCTGCAGCTGTTTGTTCAACCAGCACTCATCAATTTTTGAGAAATTATGAAGACCTGAATGCCTTCATCTTGGCTGAGGAAGCTTTTTGTGGGGCTGAAGCAGTTGAGTTTAGGCAGAAAGTGAAGACCATTTGTGAAAATTATTTTGTTTCTTTTCACAGGCAGAATATATATGTAAGTCCTTGTCATAATTATTACATATACTTTTAAGTTTTTAATTTTCATTTTGTTGAAATAAAATATCTGCTGTTTTTCCAATCAGTGTTTGTTGTTTCAATTTTCCCTATTAAATGATGTTTTATTGGTTTTCTTTCCTTTTCCCTCTCTGGCATTATTTGTTTCTAGTAAACAATATATTTTTAGAACTCTCATTTTTTTTTTTGTATGGGTTCATTCTGGTGCTGAAATGTGTGTATGTAAACCAAGTGCGTGTGCATGTATGTTATTGTCGGAAAAGACCTTAACTAAATTAGTTATTTCCATCTTGCTTTCTTTTTGTTTGGCCATTGTACTAAGCTAAAAAATTTTCATATAAATGAGAAAAATTAAGTTCTTGGTGTGTGAATAGTAATGGTGTTCTGTTTCCCTTCATCTTTTTTAACAGTATTTCATTCCAATTTTATTACATATTCTTGCATTAGATTACCAAATGCAGTTTGTTTTTGTATCACCAAGGAGCTTGTATTGTTGGTAAGTTCAGTTCTATTCACGGGAATTGCGTCTTACCACCTGATTTTCTTTTCGACAAACAATGAGCATTTTCCCCTGTGTTCTAGCTGGGATTCCTTAATATTGCTAGCCTCTTTTGGTTTTTGTTTTTGTTAAGTTACCAATTGCCCCACAAACCTAAGTTATTAGGAAATGAGTCCCACAGTATCTGTCAAGCTATTGCAATACTACTCATGTGCAACCTTTGCGCCATGTGAAGTAGAGACAAATAGACTAAATCAAATACCAACACAAATTAACTATAGTGCACAAGAATAAATGGGCCATAAAAACTGCTAACAAGGCTTGAGCCCAGGATCTATTCAAACTAGAGCTCTGATATTATATTAAATCATTAGTTGTCTTAAAAGCTTAAACAGTTTGGAAATAAGCCTAATAATGTTTTATCAATTTATTTCAACAGTTTCCATATATGTTTCTCTTTCTTAAATGCTATTACCTTCAATCAAATTAAATTCATAATTGAACTCTTCGCATTTATTTATTTAAACATATGATTGAGCTCACCTCTAAAGCTCATGTTTGGTGTAGAAAAGGTTGATTAGTTAGTTTTTTTTTTTTTTTTTTTTTTTTGTTATTTTTTGTTAAAGGAAAAATATGACATAGGAGTTGGAGAAAGATGAAAGTATCCAATTAAAAAAGGAAATGAAAAAGAGAAATAAGAAGAGTGAGAGAGAGAATTGAAGAAATGATGATAGTGGGTTAATTTTTGGATCTACCTTTGGTTTGAGGATAAGAATATGTGAAAAATTTCCTGACATTTATAGGTTTGTAGTGGATAGGGGGCCAGATGGTGGGGTGTCGTTCTTTGCATGATGTGAATGCTCTATGGATATGCATAGAAATTTTTAGATTGCGAACTTGATAGTGATGTAGAACAATTAGCCCTAACTTATTTGGAATCCAAGAAGAAGAGCTAGTTAGTTGTTCTTGTTGTATTGGTTGCTTTCATTAATAATTAGGGACTTGTCTATCTTTTTTTCAATATTTAGGGCCTACAGTGCAATTTCTTTTTATTTTAGGGCATTTTCATAATTTGTGTAGTTAGAAGGCTAAATTGTTTAACCTTTAGGGGACTTTTGGATCATCATTGATAAGGTAAGTATTATTCAGGAAAAGCCTAGTTTCTCTTTGCCTCTTTGTGTCCTTTGAGCGATACATGTGAGGATTGAGTGAATTGAATCTACGTTGATAGATTCAATTGTTTGTGAAGACTTCCGTTTTGCGTCCATTGGTATTAGAGCATGCATATCCTCTCTCTTTGGCAATGAATGCGGATAGGGGAGACACATTGTCTGCTGTTGAGCAGGACGTGGAATTGAAGACATCCTTTGCCAATCAACAAAGGAAATTCACGGAAGTTCGTCAAGAACTAGCGAAAATTCAGAGATTACTCGCCGGCTTAGACCTTCGCATCAATGATGGTCAATTTGTAGCAGTTGGGGGAGTTGCTCGCAACGTATGGGTTAAACAAACTTATTAGAGGGGAAATAGAGGCGGTGAAGTAGTGCTGACACACCCAGGGCTAGACCTAGATGTGATACCCCTCACCTTTGAGAGATGAATGGAATGGAGGGTTTTTATGTGGAGTATTATGAGTTGATAATGAATGAGAATGAATCAAGGTTGCATGGATTGGTGTTGGTTAGCTTGCATGTG
>JAVXUM010000013.1:11660868-11672668 GCA_035590655.1 Pouteria glomerata | reverse complement strand
AAAGTCTGATTAGAAAGGGAAAATACCACGGGTTTATAGCTGGTCAGCAGAGAGAACGAAGAGGCAACAGAACCCCACCACGGAGTCCGAGGAGAAGTCCAGGAAGGGCGCAACCTGACCAGAGAGCTTTAGGTGAAATAAGGGTTATCTATGACGGTTTAGCCGGGGAGGCGAATCTTCCGCATCAAGGAAGAAATACGTCAAAGAACTCAGGGCTGTAGAAGTGATGACAATGGAAAACCCTATGAAATACTCCAGATCTGAATCCTCCTCCATTACCTTTACTGAGGAAGAAGCCCAAGAGTTGAGCCATCCGCATGATGACCCACTGGTGATATCGGCTATCATAGCTAATTTCCAGATCTACAGGATCCTGGTGGACAGTGGAAGCTCGGCCGACATTTTGTACTGGGAGGCTTTCAACAAGATGAACATTGGGAAGGACAGGCTGCGATCGGTATGTTCCCCCCTTTATCGGCTTTACAGGAGATCGTGTAGAACCCCTCGGGTCGATAGCCCTTCCTGTCACCCTGGGCTCGGAATTAGCCCAGGGCACAAGAATGATGACCTTCCTGGTGGTCGATTCCCCTTTGGCATACAATGTAATATTGGGAAGGATAGCATTGAATCAGTTCAAGGCCGTAACATCGACCTACCATCCCCGTCTCAAGTTCCCTACAGAGAAAGGTGTGGGTTGTGTAAAAGAGAATCAAAGGACGGTAAGGGAATGTTACGCTTCATCACTGAGAAGAGAAGCTGTCCGGAAGACGGTGATTATTGACGAACTTGAAGTTCAGGATAAAGAAGAGGTGAAAAGGGGGGAGCCTGGTGATAATCTCGAGGATGTCATTATTGGTGATCCCGACCTTAGGAGGATAGTGAAGATAAGAGCCTCAGCCCCGGGAGAGTTGAAGGAAGAGCTCAGAACATTCCTGAAGCAAAACTTCTATATATTTGCATAGACTCATGAAGATATGCCAAGCATCGATACGAATGTTATGGTTCATCACCTCAATATCCTCCCTGGGTCGACGCCGATCAAAAAGAAAAGGAGGATCTTCGCTCCAGATCAGTATGATGCCGTGGCTGAGGAGGTGGAGAAACTTCTTCAAACAAAGTTTATAAGGGAGGTACAGTACCTGACTTGGTTTTTCAATGTCGTGATGGTCAAGAAGTCTAATAGGAAGTGGCGAATGTGCATTGACTTCATAGACCAGAACAAGGCGTGTCCAAAGGATAGCTTCCCTCTCTCAGTGATAGACCAGTTGGTGAACTTAACGGTTGGCCATCAGGAACTTTTTTTTATAGATTTCTTTTTAGGATATAACCAGATTCGGATGGCAGAGCAGGATCGGGAACACACTGCCTTCATTACAGACCGAGGCTTCTACTACTGCGAGGTCATGCCTTTCGGTTTGAAGAACGCTGGGGCCACATACCAGAGGTTGGTTAACCTCATGTTTAAGTCCTAGATAGGATGCAACGTAGAGGTGTATGTGGATGACATATTGGTAAAGAGTAAAGAAGCGTCCAGTCATGTGGCTGACCTAAATATGACATTTGCCACTCTCTGAAAGTTCAAGATGAAACTAAACCCAGCCAAGTGTGCATTTGGTGTTGCCTCGGGTAAGTTCCTCGGGTTTATAGTGTCCAGCTGGGGTATTGAAGATAACTCAGAGAAAGTCCAAGCAATCCTGGAAATGCAATCACCGAGGACTACCAAGGAAGTGCAGAGATCTCGTTTGCTTCCTCCTCCATGAAGGAGATCGATCGGGACTCGATCTTCACTTTCTTGCTTGGGCAATCGGCTACATGTACCTCTCTCGAGGTATTCAGCTCCTGAGCATATCTTCTCCGGGCGGAGGAAGATTCTCCTCCTGAAGTAAAACCGCCCAAGATGACCCTGATTTCCCCAATTGGGTTCTGGTCTTTCCTGGGTGGGTCGAGGCTTTGTCTCCCCGATGCTCCTCTTCTCGTGCTCCATTGATCGGACGCCTTCCTTTCAAGTCTTCTATTGTTCCGGCCAAGCAGGAATCTCCCGAGTCGGCCTTGACGTACAAGCTTCTCGACCCTCCTCTTGAGGTCAAAACACTCTTCAGTGTCGTAGTCATGATCCCGATGATAATGACAGTATTTTGCTTGGGATCGGGCTTCCACCGGAGCAATCATTGGTGCCGGCCACCTGGAATCGGGATAATGCTGGATCTCTAAGAGCACATTCGCCAAGCTTGTATTCAATGGGGTATTGGCCCTTTGACCATCAAATCTTCGGCCGTCAAATTTCCCCTCGTCAAATCTCCCCTCATTAAATTTTTATGGCCCTCTATCAGGCCGGATATCAAATCTCAGATTCTTGGAGTCTCTGTTGTTTCTAACATTGTCCGAGCCAATTTACCTTTTTTTCTTGGGCTTGGAACTTAAGGCTCCATTGGCATCATTCCTTGCCTTCATTGCATCCTCCACATTGATGTATTTTTGAGCCCAAAACATGAGCTCTGCTAAATCAGATGCTGGTTTCTTCACTAGAGACGCCATAAATCGGGGCGATCGAAGTTCGCTCATAAAAGCAGTAAGAACCACTTTCTCATTTGCCTCATCGACCTCTAGGACTTTCTTGTTGAACCGCCCCACGTAGGCCCTTAGGGATTCGTCTCTCTCCTGTCTAACAGTGAGTAAGTGAGTGGTGAGTCGCCTTTGCTTCTGGCCGCTGATAAAGTGGCTCACAAAGATTTTGCTAAGCTCAGAAAAGCTAGCCACAGAGCCCAGTTTAATCTCTGAGAACCACACCCGAGTTGCTCCTTTGAGGGTAGCTGGAAATACCCTGCACATGATCTCATCCGGATAACCGTGAATGAGCATCAACATTTTGTAGGTTTCCAGGTGGTCCAATGAATCTCGCGGCCCATCGAATGAGTCCAACATCGGCATCTTGAACTTCGCTGGGAGAGGACAAGCCATTATCGCCAGGGTGAACGAAGAATCGGTGTTACCCAACAGATTCTCCACAGAATTAGGCGCCTTGACTGCCACCAAAACTTCGTCCATTTGGGCCTGCGTGGCCTTAAACTGTTCCTGCCATGGGTTGGCAGTCGTAGCTTCTACCCTGGACCCATCTGCACAGCCTCCGGGAAGAGCACCAATTCCAACAGTTCTTTCCCTTCTCCTTGACATCTCAGGGAAATCATTTTCTCTGACGACACCAACCCCTTGCCCGGGTCGGGCTTCTGCAAACTCTGCCCCAGCTCCGACAGGGGCGACTCCATTCTCGGCCCCAACAGGGGCTTCATTTTCTCCCGTGTTGTGTTTAACAACACCACCATTAGTTGCTCCATTCCCCACCGGAGCAACCGGATGTGGAATCGCTACAGGAGGTGCAGTAGTAACTTGCTGCAACAATGCCTGATTCTGAGTCATTAGGGTTTGTATGATCCCCATCATCTCTTGCATTTGCCTCTCCATAGCACTGATTCTCTCATCATTCTGATTCTCCATTTCTGTCGTCGTCTGAAACTGAGGTTAAGTGTTAGTGCTGGACCTTGTTTGGACCATAAAATCAATGAGAAGAAACGTCACTTCCCACAGGCAGGGCCAACTAATAACACAGTGAATCCGGATGAGTACTGGGTGATCCAAATCAAGTCTGGGTCGCCTAGAACTGCTGCCTTAACGCTGGTGTGGTGCCTGCTAAAGAGCCTCCGATGCTTAAGTTAGCACAAGGGTTGAGAGAGTATTTTAACAGAGTAACGGTAATGCAAGAGTTGTGTGTGTACCTGGGCACTAGAGGTGGTTATATTTATAGATATATGCTGAGTCTGCATGGATACTATATATATGAATAGTACAGAATCATGTTTATTGTTCAATCAGGGTTTGTCACGTGTATTATAAAATCTCATGCAAATATTCTCTGGCTAGTCATCAAAGCCGCTAATGGGCAGTACTGTTAATGGGCTTAGTGGGCAGGCGACACCTCCCACAGCGGATATCACAGAAAAAGTCAGAGGGTGACGGTACGTGTGACACATGAACATTTTCGTCTTACTAGGTAGGGTCACTTGTGTAGTGTACGGTCGATCGGTCACTATATTCGGCAGGATAGGTCTGACTTTCGGATCGCATAAAGTGATGACGTCAACCTGTTGAGATCGGTCGGACGTAAAGTGATGCAGTTGGACCCATCGGTCGGGTGTAAACATTCGGTCTCGGTCGGGGGCAAACATTCAGTCAGGCACACCCTATCAATATGAGTCTATGAGACATATACACGTCTATATACACAGAGAGCGTGGGAGGTAAGGGAGATAAATTGAAGAATCAAGTGAAGACGGCATTTTAGTTAAGCATTTTATTCATATATAGAAAATGTTACATAGAGGATAAATTATTCAAATAAAATAGCTTCACCCTTTTATAACAAATTAAGGGTGAGAAGGAAAGGTTAGTTTTGATAAAAGCTATCTATTTAAATAAAAAAATATTAACAAAAAATTTGTTTTTTTTTTTTTTTAGTTAAATGCGATTAACACGTTTAAAACTTACTGTTTTTCTAAAAAATTTAAATTTTAGTAAAAAAATAATATAAGAATAAAAAAAACCTTAAAGAAAAGACAAAATAATATTTTTTTTTAAGCCAAACAAAGCTTCTTGCAAAGTAGCATCATTTATTTATTTAATAGCATGTATAATAAAGATTGATCTTTCCAGTTTTCTTCTTTTTTTTTTTTAGGTTGATTCTATGATTGCTGATGCGTTTGGTAAAAGAGGGTTTGTTTGTTTATTATAGTGAAAGAAACAATTTATTGCTAGCAAGGTGGTAGGTGTGGTGTGGAGTGTAGGTAGCTTGGATGGTGGAAAAAAGGGCTGACATAAATTAGGAACTGTTATATTAAAAAGATAAATTCATATTATTTTAATTAAAAAATAAATACATTTGAATAATTAAATTTTAATTTAACGTGTTGATTGTTTTGGCTTATTGTATGATAAGGAATGTCATTAAAAAATTATTTCTTTATTTTATTTTTTTCCCCTCCCTCTCTCATCTGAGGGTACGGAGGATGAGCTTCTCTCCAATAAGGTCGACGTTTCGTATGTTTATATACATTGGGCGCGGAAGAAAGTTTGCTTTATATTTTTTGGGAGGCAATCAAAAGCTTGCTTTTTTTATATTTTTGTGAAGATGATCGAATAGTAAAGAACGTTTCTAGGGGCAAGTTAGACTCCTTTATCTTCTCCATTGTTTTCTTCATATCTAGCGGAAGTTTCAACAACTTTTTGTGTGATTTTCTTTTTTTTTTTTTTTTTAAATAAAAAATTAGCGCTTGTTACTCATTTGTCAATTTGCATAGAAATGGAAAAATTTTTAAAACAAAAAATTGAGGAGACAAAATGATTTAAGTCCATGTTTGGAGACCTTATTTAGACAACCTTACCTGGCAACTACGTATTCACATGTGCCTTCCCAGCTAGCTGTCCCCCCTCTCCTTAATTATTAATTTGGGAATATTGTTTTCCTGCTCTTTGACTTGTTTTCTTCCATCCAAATTATGGGGTGGTGTCGTTGTTGAGTGTTTTTGAAATTAAAATATAATTTTATATATTAAGTTATATTTGTAACTTTTAAGTTTTCATAGAAATTTATTTAAATTAAAATATTTTTATTTATTAAATAAATTTTTGTAAAATTTTAAAAATTAAAATGTAACTTCAACTTTTAAATGTCAATTTCAAGATCCCCACATCCGTCTTCTTCATATATATCAACATCTATATATAACACCCAATATTGCCACCTACAGCAAGTCAATAAAGAAGAAAATTATTGGGAGAAAATTTTAACCTTTTTTTGACTACACTGTGTTTGTTTTATGTACCCGGAAGAGTTGCTTAATTTGGATTTTAAACTCTATTTAAATTTAAATTTTTACATAGATTTCAAGATGATGGTGTGGATAAATACCGAAAAAGTTAAAAAAAAAAAAAAGAAATAAAACGACTCTTCTACTTATGGAAAATGACTTCCAAGAAAAAAAAATTTTAGTGAATGTTGTTTTCTTATATTTTTCAAAAAAAAAATTGTAATATTTGTCCTATATTTTAAAATTTTCAAGTAAATAATCATAATTTTTAATTTTTCAAAAAAAAAAATATATATTTTTTTAAGAAATGCTACACTTACACAATTTGTTTAGATCATCGTTTACACTTTACTAGTGATAACGGGTGGTTAGCAGTTTATTTTATTTAAAATCGTTACAGTTGTAGGATAAAACTTTCATCTTGCGACTGTGATGATTTTGAATGAAATGAACTAGTGACTCCTGTTGTTACCAGTAGGGTGTAAACGAAGGTATAAAAAAATGATGTAACTGTAACATTGTGAATTTTTTTTTCACCTGCATTCTCCAGTAAAACAAACACAGCTTAGGTGCTAAAATCTCTTGGTGATTGCTCCTTGAATTGTTAAGCCCTGTCTCCGTGCTTAGTTTGGCAACATTAGAAATGATAATGAGCAAGATCTCGTCTTTTTTAAGTATCATTCTGTGTTAATTCTTAATTATTGAGCCTAACCAATTGAAACAGCTTGATTTATAAAACATTCATTAATTATATATTTATATTATAATTTTTTCACAATTTAAAATAATTACGTAAAATTATAATAGTAAAGCTAGCCAAAACTTAACAAATAATAAAATATTTATTAATTAGCGTTTGTGTTGGTTATGTAATCTAACTTTTATATTTTTAAATTTTTAAGATGAATAATATCTAAAGAATAAAATTATATTTTATACCAGATTATAAACAATATATCGAACTTAATTTTTATTAAATTTATTTCAAAATATCAAAAAATAAAATCAAACCTTAAAGTATATGAAGGATAGTCAAAAATTCCCATGTCATCCATCTCTATTTGTGGTCCTAAGTGAGGAGAGTTGTTTGGTAAATTTTTAGCTCCTTTCTTCCGTAGACCCCCTCTCCTGTATTCTTGATGACCTTTTATCCGTTCCAGATTCGCAATTAAGAAAAAGATGAAAATAAAATGATCAGAGGTTATCTCCGATTAAGGACTATTCGATATTTAAGTCAGTTCTCATATTTAACGATAATCTTTCGTAAGTAAAGAAAGTATTGAATAAGAGAGAGAAGAGGAATCCAGCGGAAGAGAGAAAACTCATACTTTGACCACGTTTCTAATATTTATAGTGTAAGAACTAACATGTTTTTTCTTGATTTGATTATATAATAACAGTGGTAAGTAATAGCATTAAATGCTAGATGATGTAAACATTAGAATCTTTAATATCCTGCAGATTTTGTCTCTTGATGTTTTTAAGTAGTGTCAGTAAAAGAATTATATAATGTAACTATCAAAATATTTAGTCTCAATATAATTAAAATATATCTCCTAGTCGAGAGTACAATTTGTAGTTGAGAAAACACTGTAGAAATCAGGCAAGAAATTTTTTTTGGCCGCACAAGACAAATAAAGAGAGCGATCATGATTTTGGAACCACTTAGGAGGGTAGTAAAACATAATAATAAAAAAAAAATTAGTAATACTACAACTACACCTTTTTTTACACTCTGTTTTACATCATACTAATCACGACGGGTAATGACCATTATATTCTATTAAAATCATCACAGCCGTTGGATGTCACATTTATCCAGTAGTTATGATAGTTTTAAATATAATACACTGGTCACTACCCGTCATGACCAATTAGAGTGTAAGTGAAGAGTGTAAGCGTAGTATTTTTAAAAAAAATAATAATATTTTCTTGTAGTTTAGTGAGGATGATCATCAGGTATAAAAAGAATCTTTAAGAATTTTTGGAGACAGGTCCTATCAAGCGGCTCGATATTTATTCTAAATGAGAATAACATTTCACTTTTCAACCGCTTTTTTAGAATTTTTTTTTTTTTTTTTCCATCCTTGCCTCTTGATTTTTGGTTTATCACTATTTTCCCCTTTTATCTTTTTTCGATTAGTTTTATTTTTTTTTTTCCTCAATGTAATAAGTGAAAATACTTCTTTGGTCTTTCAACTGCCTTTTTAGACCACTCTTTTTTTAATTATGTACTTTTAATTTTAGTTTATTATCATTTTTCTCTTTTATCTTTTTTTTAATTTGTTTATTTTTTCTACGAGTAATAATAAATGCCTTTTCCGCGTCATTTTTTCTATTTCTATCAATTCGATAAAATAAGTGGGAATAACACTTCCAATTTCAACAGCCTTCTTAGGCCTTCTTTTTCCGAGTATGCCTTTTAATTTTTGCTTTTATCACTATTTTGGTCTCTTGTCTTTTATCAATTATTTGTTTTTTATTTGTAATAAGTGGAAATACTCTTTTGATTTTCAATTTCCTTTTAGACCATTTTTTTTTCTAATTATACCCCTTTATTTTTTATTATTACTATTTTTCTTTCTCATCGTTTTCTAAATTTTCTAAAAGTTACGATAAATGCCTTTTTGGCACCTTTTTTTCTCTTAACTTTGACCTTCTTCTTATTTAAGGTTTTTTTTTTTATCATTTTAGCTTTTGGTGTGTCTTTTTTTAGTTTTTTTTTTATGAGTCTACATTTTTTTAATTTTTATTTTGATTTTTTTTTAGAATTAGGAGTTTTTTATATTTTTATTCTATCTTCCATCAATTTTAATATATATAATAAGCTATAATGCACTTTTAATGTAAAGACCCATATTTTAGTATTTAATTTATTTTAAATTTTATTATACTTAATTTTAGATTTCTTTTATTATTATTTGAAAATGAAATTTTATTTTAAAGTTATTTAGTATGACATGTCTAAAGACTTAAGGGGTGTTTGGCAAGATGAAAAATGTTGAAAAATTCTAAAAATTTCTAAAAACTTTTATAATTCTGTAACACTTTTTGTGTTTATCGTACTTTGTAAAAGTGAAAATAAATTTATATATATCTACATATCTCAACAATTTTTTACAAATCCTAATAACATTCTACAAACCCCAATAATTTTTTGACAAATCTCAAAAAGTTTTTTATAAACCTCAATAATTTTTGTACAAATTTTAACACAAAACTGTTCCAACAGACCAAAAACTATTTTAACGGATTTTCTCTGCAAAAAGTTAACACAAAAGTCAAAAAATTTTACTATTTATTTCTGAAAAATGTGATTTGATAAACGCCTAATTTTTTCATAAATCACATTTTTCGTTATTTTTCGTTGAACCAAACACCCCCTTATTCTAGTACATATATATAGATATGTATGTGCTATTATTAAATGTATATAATTATACTAATAGGTGCATACGTGCATATATTACATTGTTGGGTACTTATTAGGTGAGAGATGATGTTTGTTTCTATTGGCTAAGAAAGAAGGTAAGTTCTATTGGTGGAGAGAGGTGGCATATAAAATTTGATTGGTTGAGTTAGGAGGTGGACTCGTATTGGTTGTTTGGGATGGCAACTTTATGGCTACATGGGGCGGGGATGCCAAGAGCAAAGCTCATGTGGGAAGCCTTTTGTGAGGGTTTATATAAAAACTCCCTCCACACTTTAATTTTTTTCTCCAACAAATCTGACTTAGATTGGAAGAGAGAGATAAATAGTTATTAGGTTGTTCTTACAAAACTATGTAAGGAAGAATAAGAGGAGATTCTCCTACATTTTTTTTTCTTTTTTCGAAGTGAGTTCGTGCCAAATCCAGGAGTAGCTCGAAGTGCAAAATCATGACAAATTTTCATAGAGAGAAGAACCAACTTAAGTTGGTATTAATGCTATGTGCACTGCTCATCTACGTTAAGTTGGTATTAATGCTATATACAATGCTTGTCTACGTGTATAGTGAGGTAGGTGGGGTTTAAAATACTAAGTTATATTTCTTAATATTCTTGCAAAAATTTTGTTTGTTTATGCATATGAGATTGGATGTTTGATATATGTTTTTAGTTATTCTAAATGAAATTCCAGGATTTTTACACTAGAACTAGTCTACTTTTTTTATATAAAGATCAAATTTAGAAGTTGATTTAAATTTTGATATTTATACACATGAAACTACACATGTTTATGAGTCTACAACAAAAGTTTCATAATTTGTTGATTAAAAATGAATTTTATAAAAATACTAAAAATTGACTATTTGGTTTGGGTTACTACACTAGTATTAGTCTGCTTTTTAGTATAAAAGGTATATAAAAAAGTTGATTTAATTTCTAAAAACTATGCATATAAAACTAGACTTGTGAATCTCTACCAAAAAAAAAATCATAACTTGTAGAGTACAAATGGATTTTGTAAATATAATGAAATTTGATTGTCTGGTTCACATTATTGTTCTGATACCAATTTGATTTTTGGTCTAAAAGGTATACAAAGAAGTTGAGTTAATTTTTAAACTTTTTACACATTAAACTAACATATGAATGAGTCTCATGTAAAAGTTTTATAATTTTTGAATTAAAAATGAATTTATAAAAAGCAATAAAAATAGATTATTTTGTATAGTCCTAGACAAAAATACTTATTTAGTTTTCTTAAAATTTGTGTTGATTGGCTACATAAATAAATTCTAAATTTTATTTTTTATGAAACTAAGGTTAATTCTAAGCATTTTAAGCTTTCGAATTAATTGAAAAAGTTTTATTTTCTATTTTACATGAATTATCAATGTTATGTCTAAAAATCTATCTTTGTCAAGACATGTTTATATTAAATTTTATTTATCAAATTAATTGTATATATTCTTGAATATGGTTACTTGAGATTTAATTTGATAGATTTTGATGATGAGAATAAAATTTATGGAGAGGTAACACGAAACTTAGGCCCAAACGAACATTACATTCATAAGAGTACTAAAATAAATGATAAACATAAGAACCTAAACTAGAAGAATTATGTGTATAATGTGCTATCGATTAAAGAAAATTAGATTGAAATTTATTTTTTAATTAGAACCTAAGGATCGAAAGTTTTGAAAGTTACACTGGGTGGTGTAGTACAACCAGTAAGTTAGAAACTCATGAAGTGTATAAATGACTTGTACTAGCATATATTACTACTGGGACTACAGTACCAGTTTGCCTATTAAGATAAGATGAGATGGATTGAGACTGTGAGACTAAGGCCATCAGATTGATGAGTATATTTAGGACTACGGGGATTAATTATATCCCACAAGTGTAGGTTAGAGATTTGATGAGTATATCTAAGGTTGCAGACTACTTATACCCCATGAGCAAGGCCTGAGATTTATTTTGGATCTAGTTATGTGGTCACAGAATAACTTTGCAGAGTATTCTGATCCATAATAAGGTATTGATATATATGTGAATGAGATTATGAGTATTTATTTTAGCATAAGACTACAGGATCATGACTAAGTGATTGTCTAACTAGAATAGTATGATAAATATGAAAATCATGGTATTATGGTGAAGTTGATAAAATTATACCTAATTAATATTAATTAAATGTTGAATACTTTGTATGATTAAGAAACATATTCTTAATTGCATATTCTAAGCACATATATATATGCACTGGATTTTGGTTTTGGACTCGGTTTTGAGGCATATTATTTTGGTGGCGTTTGACAATACTGTCGTTTTTCTGTTGTTGTTTTTTGTTACCGTTTTTTGTTTTGTCTTTTCAATTATCATTTTTTCTTTTCTGACGTAAAAACTGAAGCAGTGTTTAGAAACGTAATTTTGTTTACAATTATTATTTTTTTATTTTTAGTAAATATTATATTATACTACATATTATATTATTATATATTAATTAAATTA
>JAVXUM010000013.1:11535398-11547800 GCA_035590655.1 Pouteria glomerata | reverse complement strand
ACACCTGTTAAAATGTGTTAAGGTATGGAGATTGTCAAAAGTATGAGAGGGAGAGGAAGAGGGAGAAAGAGACCTGAGAGCAGTTAGAAATATACTATTAAATATGACTTTGTCTACATGAATCTAACGAAAGATATGATTCTAAAAAGATTTAATTGATATGGTTTTAAACAAATATGGTTCTAAACAATTTTGGGAATTAAGGGGAAAATTGTATTTTTTTAAATTTTTTAAAAAAGAAAAAAACTTAACAACTCGAGTGTAAACGTGGCAGATATTGACTGGGAATGATTTCGAGGTGGGACCCGACGTAGGAAATCCTACACTGTTGGAGCCCGATTATTCACGCCAACTTCCAATAGTCCAACTTCTTCAATTTCGCCTTCTCTCCCGGACGCTTCTGGACCGAACGGACTCTCTTACCATTGCAAACTTGCACGCAAAGTTCCCGGCTCACCTCTCTCTCTCTCTCTCTCTCTCTCTAACATTGTTGGTCTCAGAATTCGCACTCACTTACATTCGAATTTGCTATATCGACAAGTGAATCATATACACTGAATCGATTTCATGGCTTTCTTGCTCTCATCTCTAACTCCAGCCACGCCTCTTTCAACGCCATCACCACCACCAAGGTCTCTCTTTCTTCATCCCGCCAAACCCTCAGTTGTCCGTCCAACTAGTAGAAAGACGCTTCTCTCTCCTCTGCATGTTGCTACTTCTTCAACGCCGCCGACGCCGGCCACCTCCCAAGAAGAGCAATCCCAATCTGTATCCGAAGGAGTGGAAGTAGAGATTGAAGATTTCGAAGAAAGTTCGTCATCTAAGTTCTCTTGGAGGGATCATTGGTACCCGGTCTCTCTAGTCGAAGACCTCGACCCTACGTTCCCAACACCATTCCAGCTCCTTAATCGCGACCTCGTCTTCTGGTTCGATCGATCCTCCTCTCAGTGGGTCGCCTTCGACGACAAATGCCCCCATCGTCTTGCTCCTCTCTCTGTAGGACCTCAATTCATGTCCTTCCCTCCAATTTTATCAATTTATTAAGGTTTTGGACGAATTTCAGGGACTTTAATTATGGATTTTGGTGTTTTTTTTTTTTTTATAGGAAGGTAGAATAGATGAAAATGGGCACTTGCAGTGTTCGTATCACGGATGGTCCTTTGACGGGTGCGGATCTTGTACTCGGATACCTCAGGCATCGCAGGAGGGCCCTGAAGCTCGAGCTCTCCGATCTCCGAGAGCCTGTGCGACCAGGTTTCCGACTATGGTGTCTCAGGGTCTGCTTTTTGTGTGGCCGGACGAGAATGGCTGGGAGAGAGCTCAGGCCACCAAACCCCCAATGTAATTCCTTCTTTCTCATGTCTTCTTAAGTATGTCTTTTTTAATCATTTTATATGTGATTAATGTTAATAAAGAATGGATAAAGTAAAATATTTGTTTATTTCATAAAGTTAAATGGGTACGTGGGTTTTGAGTATTTTATTGACTTGCTGTTTTCTTGTTGGGGATTTGTTTAGGTTACCTGATGACTTTGAGAGGCCTGAGTTTTCAACAGTAACGATTCAGCGTGATTTGTTCTATGGCTATGATACCCTCATGGAGAATGTCTCTGATCCTTCCCACATTGATTTTGCTCATCACAAGGTGAACATGCTTTTACCTAAGTAATTTGGCTTGTAGCTGATTTCTTTATGCTATAGGAGGGGGCTATTCCTAGAAACCTATGGACACAACCTGATCTATATAAAATATTAATATTTTAAGTGAATTACACCATTGCAACTCTTTAGTCTTTGCTAATGACTGAAACTATGTGAAGTGTCTATTTGGAGTGCAAATGCAATATTTTATTATAAAAAGATCATTCTCATGGCGTAATATTTTATTTAGCAGTTAAGCTTGTTTCTAGAACTCCATGATACCTGCATCTTGTTGGAATTAGGGACTTTAGGGCAGCATGAGGGAGAAAGCCGTCCTGCATCCAATGTGGCACAATCAGTGAGGAACTGGCTGCTCATCTTTTATAGCTAGAGTGCTAAACAGATTATCATTAGTGCCTGACATATGTTTGGAAGAAAGTAGCAGATTATAATATCAAGGCATAAACGCACAATAATATTTGTGTCATGGAATGTTTTGCTTACAATGATTAAAAAGTGATCTAGATTTCCTAAATAATATTTGAAGTTGAGATGGATTGCACTTGAGTAGGCTAGAATTATAGAACCATGTTGGTTTATTATTTTCTGGAATCAACTTGCAAAATACTTGCAAGAGATTGGCTGGAGTTTTTAGGGTTTTGTACTTGTGAGGGTCTCCCCACCCAATAATTTTAGGTGATATGGAAACAATTTGTAGCTGCTGTGTTTTTTATGGTTCTTTTTCTTTCAAACAGAACGATGTGTACATTTCTTATATTTTCTCAAAATGTAGTTTTGTATGTTCATGCCTAGATTTACATTTATGTTGCAAGAACGCCTAGCCAAATTTTTACAACCCTTTGGGCACAGTTGCATTTGCTTTAGTTTGTCCTAGATATATATGTACTTTGGGGGATTCAGTTAGTCATTTGTCATTTGTCACTGTTGCTATAAATTGCACAAGCTTCTTAGCATGGAGTGCAGTCACTTGGAACTTGTTTTAATGAAGCTTAACATTTTTATGAACTAGTGTAACATTTGTTTATATCTATTTTACACATGTTTAGCTAATACGTAATTAGAATCTAAGGCTATTGGCTGTTGGGGCTTTTTTACAGGTTACAGGGAGGAGGGACAGAGCCAAGCCTTTGCCCTTTAAGATGGAGTCTACTGGTCACTGGGGCTTTGCTGGATCAAATGATGATAACCCAAAAATCAGTGCTAAATTTGTTGCACCTTGTTATTACTTGAATAAGTAAGTTCATCCCTTGCATTCTAATGCTGATTTACTCGGAACAAACTTTTAATTTTTGTTCTATCTCAGAACTTCAGCGCATTTTGATTTTTTTTATTAAACCCAGGTATTGAAAGCTTATTTTTCAAACATGTGTTGGTTTAAATTTATTCTCCAAACCTAGGTCTTTTGAGAAGTGTTTTTGAAACATAATTTTTTGCCTAATGTCGTGTTTCCAATGCTTAACTTTCAGTTAACTTTGTGTTTCATTTTCCCTTATTGTTAAATTTCAATTAAGAGATTGTTTAGTGCTAATAAATTTTAGCAGTCTAGATAACGACCCAAAACTTCTCTTCTGTATGTACAAGTCTAGCCTTTGATTATTTTATCTAATATGCTTTGAAGCATAGACAATTTAAGATAGGCGTTGTATTTGTATTAAACACATACCAGACAAATACTTATTAGACATGTCATATGGTGTATTCAATAATTTTATCTTTTTTTTTTTCTTTAAACATATGATTAAAACATATCTAGATTTTGATAGCCAAACCTCCTAAAATCGTAAAATTTTCTATATATTCGGTTGTGTTTTATATGTTGAATTGTTTACTGAATTATTAAATTAGTTTTCTTATGAATGTTACATTCAAATATATAGCCAATAAAAATATATTAAAACGATATTTTTTTGTCCTATATTTGCCATTACAAATTGTTGTTTTAGCATATATTCAAATATTGTATTAGCTTAACAAGGGTATCTAGAATATTTACTTTCCTTTTCTATTATTGGACAGCATAGCTGTTCACAGTTAAAATGTTTTCTACTTGGCTATATATACAATACATGGGATGAGGAGAAATCAATTCTTTCTCTTTTCCTCTCTCATAACTTGGTTTTAGAGCAAACGATCTCAAAATAAATTTTAAAAAAGAAAGCATATAAGAAGTAGTAATCCGAGGTCACCACTGTTTGTTGCCGCTAGTGACTTTTGTTTACTAGTGACGCCACCACTCGGCTTGTTGTCCTCGGCAACCTCCATTGGCATAGACCCATTGGTCTGCATGGCCTGATGCGCCTCCTCACGCAGATCTCACGAGATTGCACAACAACCACTTGCTTGAACTTGCCAATGCATGTGTTGCTTGCTGCTCTCTGGCGACCTTCCACATTGGTGACCTCTCGTCACTCTTCTCCTCACAATGGTCAGTTGATGGATCTGGAGACAGGTTGAAGCACTACCTAAAGTTCTTCAGTTGAGGCTTTGTTTGCTTGGATTTTAGTTGTTTGACATTCTCACCAAGCCCTTGGCTTGTTCTTTTTTCCAGCATATGACTCTCAAACTTGGCATGTTTGATCTATATATTCTAGTTTGAGGGGAAGTGTTAGCATATATTTCAAATATTGTATTAGCTTGATTAGGACTAGTGCAAAGGCACACCCTACGTGTGTGATGACACTTTGTTCTTTTCATAAATTTTTCTTCATTGTTTATTTTTTCCCTAAATTATTTCTCTATTTCTGTAAATTATTTTCTCATTATTTTTGCGTTCTTATGAATTAGTTTCAGATTAAGAAATTTAGAAGGGGAAATTACGAGAAGTTAAAGAAATTTTGGAAAGTTAGGAAGACGTTAGAGGAATTTAAAAGGATATTTTGGTAAAGAAATTTGTGGCAAGGTTTCACATGCACCAAATGAACTTCTCCTTTCATATATTAGCGTAGATATCTAAAACATTTAGAATAATTCTAGAATATTTATTTTCCTTTTCTATGATTGGATGGCATAGTTGTTCGCAATTGTAAGTTTTTTTTTTTTCTTTAGTATCTATATAATAAAACATGACAGTTTTTAAAAATGTTTCTTTTACAAATTAAGATCTAACGATGAAGAATTATTTTTTCTTTCATTCAACGATTAAGATCATTTTTATATCTTTAACTTCCCTTTTAATTTTTATTTTAGTAGACTTTACTACCATCTATCTTATAAAATGGTTTAGGCATTTTAAATTTTATCATATTTCAAGAGTGGAGATTATATGCAAATCAAAATTGCCAATTTAAATTTCGCCTAATTATTGTTTTTAGAAGATTGAGCCTTCTAAATTAAAACACTATAATTTCTGTTTACTTTTATAGTGCTTATCAAAAATTAATTGGAGAGAGTTGCGTGGGCCTAAAGTTTTGGAAAAAAAATTAATACGCATGGATAATAGTAGTTTTTTCAATTTAATTTTTTTGTCTAAAGTTTTTGTTAATGTACATTAATAGTAGAAAATGTATCTAGACTTTAGGAAATTTGAATAGTCACCTATATATCTAAATAGTCACTTGTGTACATGTATAAATATACACACGGGAACCAAGTTGGGTGTGTGGTGTTGAGTTCAGTAAATCTAATCTCTTGACATGGTATCAGAGCATCAATCTTTCTGGTCCTGTTTGTGTCTTTAGAACTCTAGCTTTAGTTTGCTTCAAAACCCTGTCTGTCAACGTTTGGCACTAACGGAAGTAAGTTTATCATCTCTGAGAAGCATAAGTCCACGACCGAGTCACTAAAAAAAAAAAAAAAGGTCATCTCCCTGATCTTAGGGGCCCCTACCGCCCTGCCTTGGGTGATGGTGGAGGGGGTAAATCGCGGGATGTGCGATAAGTGGGCAGGGTCCGAGAGCTCGCCTTTACCAGTCGTGCAATGCAAGCCCAAACCACGTTACTGAGATTCGAACTCGCGCCGGCTGGCAGCAGCACTACCTGCACTCTTGTCTTTTGCCACTTGACCTATGCTCCGGGGGCCACGACCGAGTCACTATTTCAACAGTTTACCCATATCTATGTAGTCATCGAAGGAACGTTGTCACCGAAAAGTCAGTCACATGCCATCACACGCCACCTGTACATCTACGCGTGGGTGTCACGCACCCATCGAAGCTGCGCATATAACCACGTGAAGCTCTGATGAACCTCCAATCTTCTTTGCATTCTTCTCTCCTCCTTTAGGTGACCCTTTCTGTACCCGTTAATCACAGGTGAACAACCTTTGTCTTTACCTCCACACATCACTCCTTCGTTAGTGTCCTAGTAGTGTTCCAAGTGCTACTGTGTTTTGTTTTTAATAGCTTTTGATATGTCTGTTGAACAAAAAATGATTAGTACTTCAATTCCTACGCCTCAACAGTTAGCAAGAAGGAAATTGAATGAAACGAATTACATTCAATGGTCCAAGGTCATAAAAATTGCATTAACTGGGTATGATAAACATAGATACTTGATTGAGTTTGGGCCATCTAAAATTGATCCAAGTTTGATGCTTGGGTCCAAGAAGATGTTCATCTAGTCAGCTTATTTTAGAACTCCATGGAACCTAATATCGTTGACATGTGCGCTCATCTTAACACATGTAAAGATATATGGGAGTATGTTCGCTTAGTATTCTCGAAGTGATCTCATCCGTATGTATAATTTATTGCTAGAGTTTTTTCAACTCCAACAATTTGACAGACCAGTTACTAAATACTTCGCCTCTCTAAAGTATATTCATGAGGAATTAAATTCTCCACAGCAATTATTTACAGACATTAATGATAAGAAGCAATAGGAACAAATGGTTGTACTCCACTTCGTTGCCAGATTAGATTCTAAATTTGAGCCAGTTAAAACCTAAATATTCAGTGGGGCTTCTCTTTCTTTACTCTCGAGTTTCGAGAGTTCTAGAGATTCATGAATCTCCACCATTGTTGATGCTACACAATCTACCCTAATCAGTTAGATACCTTCAGATAGTAAAAATCCTAGCTATTAGACTCCGTATTACTCTGGTAATCGTGGGACTTGTGGAGGTCATGGTAGTGGTCATGGTCGTAGAGATAGTGGTATAAGACCTAAATGCTCTAATTGTGACCATGTTGGACATGTTAGGGAAAATTGTTGAGATCTTCATGGAAAGTCAGTCCATATGGTTCATGCAGTTTCATTTGATGCTTCTGTCTCTACAGATAAGTCTAGTACAAATGAACCATCGACTGTGAGCCTCTCAAGAAAAGAATATGCCAAACTCCTCTAGTATCAAGTAGCTCATCAAGCACCTCTTCCTATAACTTCTTTTGCTTATCGAGGTAATTCTACGACTTATGTGTCTACCTCTTCACATTCATCTTAGGTTATTGATTCTGGTGCTTTAGATCATATGTCTGATACTTCTTCATTATTCTCTGATATTCAGTATTTCCCCATCTCTAATGTTATTACAGTTAATGGTTCATCTAATCCAGTTAAGAGTATCGTTAAAACTTGTTCATCTTCTACTTTACCCTTATCTTCTGTTTTTAATGTTCTATTCTTATCTTTCAATCTTCTATCAGTAACTCATTAGACAACTGAATTACTTAATGACTTTCTTTCTTGATTATGTGATTATTCAGGATTTGAAGACAAGGAAGAAGATTGGAGAAAAGCATGACACTTAGTAGTTTTATTATCTAGCTGATTCATCAGCACCGTCATTTATCACTTGTTCTGCAATCGCTTCTCCTATTGAAATTCATTGTCGTCTTGGTATTCCGTCTTTTGATAGGTTAAAATTTATGGTTCCTAGTTTGAGTCAACTTTAGTCTTTAGATTGAGTTTTGTCTATCAGGAAAGCACCGCTGTGCTTGCTTCAGTTCCAGAGTCAATAATAGGTCCTTAAGTCCTTTTCATTTGATTCATTTTGAGGTATGAGGACTGAATCGTGTTATTTCAAAATTGGGGTTTAAGTACTTTATTACTTTTATTGATGATTTCTTAAGACTTACAGGGGTTTATTAAATGAAAGATTGTTCTGAATTATTATCTCTTTCAATCTTTTTGTGTTGAAATTAAAACGTAATTTGATGTGTTTATCAAGATTCTTCACATTGACGATTCCAAAGAATATTTTTTTAAACCCTTCACTAAATTTGTGACCTCATGTGGCATGTTTCATTAGTCTTGTTCTCGTACTTCACAACAAAATGGAGTTGTAGAAAGAAAAAACTTACATCCTGTTGAAATAGACTGTTTTCTAATGTTTCACATGTAGGTTCCAAAGGGATTTTGGGGGGATGTTATTCTCACTGCATGCAATTTAATTAACAGAATGCCATCTTCTATTCTGCGGGGTAGTTTTCTTTATTCTGTGTTATTTCTCAAAACACCATTGTTTTCTCTTCCCCTGCGTATCTTTGGATGTGTTGTTTTTGTCCATCAACTTGATAGTGACCTTGACAAGCTTGACCCTCGTGCCCTTAAGTGTGTATTTTTTGAATATTCTCAATTATGAAAAGGATATCGATGTTACAGTCTATCTCTTATCGATATTTTGTGTGCGCTAGTGTCTCATTCTTTGAGAATACTCCTTTCTTTTCTGTTACTTCATCCTTATCTGATTTGAATGAGAGTCTTCCTTTGGCTGTGATTTCTCCTTTTCATCTCTCTTGTCTTGATTTGCAGGTTTATACCAAATGGTAGGTAGCTATAGAGTCTTCCCTTAATGCTTCAGACACTCTATTTTCTCCAATTCCGTCTTCAAATCTTGCTCCTAAGCTAAAACTTAGTGATCTTAATCTTCCTGTTGCCCTTCGGAAAGGTAGATGCATTTTCACCTCTCATTCTATTTCTAATTTTGTTTCTTATATAGCATTGTCTCTGTCTTATCATGCTTTTATTACTTCTATGTCCTCTGGTTCTATCTTTAACTATGTCTGAAACATTATCTCAGTCTGGATAGCTTGTTGCCATGGAAGAAAAATTGTCTGCTTTTTGAGCCAATGATACTTGAGATTTGGTCGCTCTTCCACTTGAAAGTCAACTATTAGTTGTCGATAAGTGTATAATGTCGAAGTTTACCCTAATGGTTTTGTTGATCGGTTGAAAGCTCAGCTAGTTGTAAAAGGGTGCACTCAAATTTATGGCCTTGATTTTTCAGAGACCTCTCCTGTGGTTAAGATTACATCTGTTCGCTTCTCATTTTTTTTGTTTTTGCTTTCATTTTTCACTGGTCTCTTCGTCAACTAAATGTTAAAAATGCCTTCATGGTGATCTTGTTGAGGTGTATATAGAGCAACCTCTTGGGGTTGTTACTCGAGGGGAGTCTGGATTAATTTGCAAATTAAAAAAATCGTTGTATGGTCCAAAGCAATCTTCTCGAGCATGGTTTGAAAGATTCAGTGATGTGGCAATGGATTTTGGATTGACAAGTTGTGGTGTTGATCATTCCTTATTTTATTGTCATTCCTCTGAAGCAAAGATATGGTTACTAGTTTATGGGGAAGATATTGTGATCACACGAGATGATATACAAGGTATTTATGATCTGAAGATAGTTCTTCAAAGTAAGTTCAATACCAAAGACTTAGGTCCGTTGAAGTGTTTTCTGGGCATGGAAATTGCAAGATCATACAAAGGTATTGCTTTTTCTCAAAGAAAATATGTACTTGATTTGCTGTTTGAAATCGACATGTTGAGAGCCAAATCAATTGACACTCCAATGGATCCAAAAACAAAACTTCTTGTAGTTAAGTTCAATACCAAAGACTTGGGTCCATTGAAGTATTTTCTGGGCATTGAAATTGCAAGATCATACAAAGGTATTGTTTTTTCTCAAAGAAAATATGTACTTGATTTGCTGTTTGAAATTGGCGTGTTGAGAGCCAAACCAATTGACACTCCAATGGATCCAAAAACAAAACTTCTTGTAGTTAAAGGAGAATTATTGGATGATTTTGGTCGATGTCGCAGATTAGTTGGGAAAATTGTTTGATAGTTACACCACCAGATACCTCATTTGTTACAAGTGTAGTTAGCCAATTCCTTGATACACCTTATTGTAGTCATTGAGATGCGGTTATTCGTATTTTGAGGCACCTAAAAGGTGTACCAAAACGTGATTTGTTGTATCAAGATAATGGCTATACTCTTGTTCAAGTTATACAGATACTGATTGGGCTAGTTCTTCATCAGATAGACGATCTACTACTGGATATTATATCTTTATGGGAGGAAATCTAGTATCATGAAAAAATAAAAAATAAACAGTGATGACAAGATCAAGTATAGAATCAGAATGTAGGGTCATGGCACATACGTCTTGTGAATTGAGTTGGATGTGTCATACGTTGATAGAGTTAGGAGTCTCTAGATTACAACCTATGGAACTGTTTTATGCTAATCAAGTTACTGTCTATATAGCCTCTAATCCAATGTTTCATGAATGAGCTAAACATATTGAAATTGATTATCATTTTGTCAGATAAAAGATTTTACAAAATGTCATTAAAACCTGCCATGTAAAGTCTGAAAATCAATTAGTTGATTTGTTTACTAAGGCTCTAGGGAGAGCTAGTGTAAGATATATTTATAACAAGCTTGGAATATATGTTATGCATGCTATAGCTTGAGGGAGAGTGTTAATAGATATTAATAGTAGAAAATGTATCTAGACTTTAAGAAATTTGAATAGTCACATATGTATCTGAATTGTTACTTGTGTGCATGTATAAATATACATAAGAACCCCGTTGGGTGTATGGTATTGAGTTCAGTAAATCTAATCTCTTGATAGTTTTAACTATAAGAAACTTAATACTAATTTAATTTTATTAAGAGTGTCGTAGGTACGGATTATTACTAATATATAACATGGGAGAGGAGGAGAAATCATTCCCTTCTCTTCTCCTCTCTCAACTATTGTATCAGTGTTGATGACCTGTATCGTTATTCATACATAGCAAATATGTGTTATCATGTATGAAACCACTAAAATCCTTGAATCTGACGTCTTTTGTCCTTAAAACAACCTACTCACTACATCACTTGGTTGCTTTAGCTACATTTGTTTATGCTTGCTTGTGTATCATTGGCCATATGCCACTTAATAATCCACGACCATCATGAAAGGTAGACTTGCTTTCAAAACACAATATGAAGTCATGTTTTATAAACATAAACTGAAGTAATGTTGACAAAACACGACTTTTATGTTGAGGTCAAATTTAAAAATGAAGCTTTTTAAGTTATACATGGGTTTGCAAAATAAGTTCGAAGCCACCCTGGATTGAAAATAAGTATCCTACTTGTCCTATCATGGTAAAAACTTTTCTTTATTTTTCCCCTCAAGAATCATCTATTAGAAGGATTTTCATATTTCATGTTGGGATGTTGTAGTGCTAGATGTCTATGTGCATGCAAATGCTTGTGACGTGTGTATGTGGGCATGCTAAATGCATAGTCCATTCATCCATTGCTGTATTAGCTAACCTTCTAATTCTTTTCTTGTCTTTTCAGAGTAGAGATCGACACAAAGCTTCCTATTGTGGGTGATCAAAAATGGGTAATATGGATTTGTTCCTTCAATGTTCCAATGGCACCTGGAAAGACCCGTTCCATAGTTTGTAGTGCCCGAAATTTCTTCCAGTTCACAATGCCAGGTCCTGCATGGTGGCAGGTAAAGATTTGTGAACTGTTCCTTAAAAATGTTATAGTGAAATTGAATAAAATTAAATAGATGCATAGTTTAGATTAATCCAATTGGCCTTTCTCCTTGTCAGGATCTAAACTCTAGTCTCTTATTTGTTCATCATATAATTATGGTTGGTTACTGTTTTTAAGATTCATGTCCCTAATAAGTTGTGCTTTGTTGGATGTAAATTTTTTAGATGAGGTGTTTGCTAATACTTTAATATGGTATCAGTATTTTAATGTAGTCTTGGAGCTGGCAAAAGTCTCAAGTTCAAATCAAAATGGTACCCAAGAAAAAGTCAACACTCACATGTTTGGCCTTTTCAAAAATGTTTGTTTGGCCAAATGTGAGGAGGGTATTTTGAAAGAAAAGAAGTCAATATAAATAGTAAAGTTGCCCCTTCCTTAATAACCCAAGGTGAGATTGTGGCTAACACATTAAGATTAATAACAGGTGATTCCTCGATGGCATGAGCATTGGACTTCAAACAAGGTGTATGACGGTGACATGATTGTGCTTCAAGGTCAAGAGAAGATCTTCCTTTCAAAGTCGAAGGAGGGATCTGTTGATGTCAACAAGCAGTATACCAAATTTACATTTACACCAACACAAGCTGATCGATTTGTCTTGGCATTTAGGAATTGGCTAAGGCGACATGGCAATAGCCAACCCGAGTGGTTTGGCACCATTGACCAGCAGCATTTGCCGTCTACAATCCTGTCCAAACGTCAGGTATTATATCTGATTCTGTTGCTAGTGCATGAACTCCACTGCAATTAAATCACGAGGTTCAGTTTTAAAAGCTCCTTGAACATATTCCTTTTATCCAAGTGGCTGCTGCATCAAAACATCCACAGCAGCAAATAAAGCTATAATCAGTTTGTTTTGTCATGTATTAAAAAATAAAAAAATAAAAAACGGAGGCGTGTACATTTTTGACTGGCATACAATGTGTCAAACACTTGGACACATCCAATTGTGTGCTCTATTTTTTTTTTTTTTTAATTGTTTTTTAAACATTTAATTTTTTACATTGGACAGACAT
>JAVXUM010000013.1:11473587-11484775 GCA_035590655.1 Pouteria glomerata | reverse complement strand
TCATGTTTTAAATACTGAATCATGTTATGATGTCGTATTATGATTACCATATGCATTTATTGTATATTATGGGGAGTGTATCGTGGGCACACGCCGTCCGTGCTCACGTCCCTACAGATTTCCCTGCAGGACCCACGCAGGACGAGTAGGAGGGACTTTGAGGGGATGCACACCTTTTGGCTAAAGCTTGGATAAGTTTTGTAGATTGTAAATGTATTTTGAAACAACACTGGACTGTACATAATTCTTTTACTTTTGGTTTTGTAATGGCCATAAGGCCGTGACCTGTACAAACTTGGAGGGATTATATATAGTGAATGGCTTTATGTTTCCATTAGCTCCTATGAAATGAGTGTATGGTCTTGAATGAGAGTGTATGGATGAGATATTTACATTGCACAGGGACTTTATTAGGTACCCCCGTTGACCAGTTTTTGAACCGTTATATAGCCAATTTATTTTGTGGGTCCACTACGTGACCAGGGCGTTTGCTCTGATATGGTAATAGCGTTTCATGTTATGTATGTTTTACACTCACCCTCTAGATCCTCGGACTCGGGGCGTGACGGGATGGTATCAGAGCCTAGGTTAGATTACCTAGGGACATGGGATCATTTGCATTTCATATTACCTGAATACGTGGCATTGATGTGATATGTTTACTTGCTTTTATTTTCGGTATTTGGTAATATGTGATAATGGGACTGAATTTTAGTGCATTCTTTCATGTGTTTTAGAATGCCGCCAAGAGATGAGCTGAGGGGTAGAGGATGGGGCCGAGGCCCATGACGAGGCCGTGGACGAGGTAGGGGAATGATGGATTCCCCAGTGCATAGTGCTGAAGCGGAGCACAGCGCGGTGGCTGAAATGCCACCCATGCCCCAAGGTGGAGCGGCACTACCTGCAGCACCAGCCGTTCTTCCACCTGCTGCCGTGGATGCCAGGGCCTTTTTGCAGCAGCTTTCCACTGCAATGGCCACAATGGCTGGAGGGGCAGGGGCAGGGGCAGGGGTAGCACCCCAACAGCAAGTCCAAGTGAGTGCCACCAAAAGCAATCTGGAACAATTCCGGAGAATGAAGCCTTCGAGTTTTGATGGGGTGGCTGATGTAGAGGTGGCGGAGCACTTTTTGGATGAATCTGAAAAGATTTTGGAGGCGCTAGAGATTGTTGAACTCGCCACCTGTATTACTTTGACTGCCTTCTAGTTGGTGGGGCGAGCTTCGACTTGGTGGAAGAGTGTGAAGGAGGCTCGGGGTCACGTAGGGCTTTCTTAGGATCAGTTCAAAGAAAAGTTCCGTGACCACTTCTTTCCCCAGTCTCTGCGAGATGCCAAGCAGGAAGAGTTTACCAGCCTCATCCAGGGGAACAAGTCAGTGTTGGATTATGAGCGGCAATTCTCAGATCTATCCAAGCATGCCCCAGAGCTCATTACTACTGAACGGCTGAAATGTCAAAAATTTGAGCGGGGATTGAGGCTGACCCTCCGCAACAAGATGGTCATGCTCCGCATTAATGAATATGAGGAGTTGGTGGATCAGACCATGGCTGTAGAGCGAGATATGTTGGAGACGAGAACCATAATAGAAGATCGTCGTGGCCAGGGCCGAAAGGAGCACTTAGAGGGCCAAAGCAGTAAGAAGTAGAAAGGGAGTGCCTCCACTTCTCAGGGGCAACCAGCCCAATCAACTAGAGTGGCCCCCAGACCGCCGAGGAGAACAGAGTCCGGGCAGCCCATTTGCTTCAACTGCCGACAACCGGGGCACATGAAGGCAGACTGCCCTTTATTGCGGATAATGACTGAAGCCACATGCCGACCGAGAGACGGGGCACCCGTGGATAACCGGGTGTGCTACCGGTGTAGACAGGTTGGACACATCCAGCGTTATTGCCCCCAGTTGCAGGGCGTCAGTGGGAGGACTAGGCCGGGGGTTCAGAGTGTCCAGGGCAGCCGTGCCTCGACACCTCAGCAGCAGACGTAGCAGAGAGGCCTTCCAGCGGCAACCTCTCAGAGTGGAGCCTCCCAGCCACTGAGAGGAGCTTCCTCAAGTCAGAGGGGCGGCAGGCCACCCACTAGCCAAGTACAGGGGCGAGTGTTTGCTCTCACTCAGCAGGAAGCACCGATAGAGCCATTGATCACTCGAGGTATCTTTCGAGTATATTCTTCTTATGCTGTGGTACTATTGGACGCGGGAGCTTCGCATTCATTCATTTCTGCTAAATGTGTGTCTGCACTGGGTTTAGAAGTTAGCCCTATGGAGTTGTTGTTAGTGGAGACCCCAACTGCTGGTTTTACTTTGTTGACCTCGGTAGTGAAGGCATGTGAACTTCGGGTAGAAGATATGGCTGATAAACGGGAAATGGTTGTCCCCGTAGATCTCATTGTGTTGGAGATGCAGGAATTTGATGTTATTCTGGGCATGAATTAGCTTGAGGCTTATCGAGCCACTATTGATTGCCTCAAGCGGAAGGTGACCTTATTAACTCCCGAAGGTACCCCCATTCGCTTCCTGGTGGATCGATGCACAGTATCTAAGATGCCTTCGTGGATGAGCCATAAGAAGGCAGACCTATGCTCCTTGTTTGCTAGCATGGTGATTAAAGATGGAATGGAGGAGCAGAAGGTTCAGTTACCAAGGGTAGTTGATGAGTTCCCGAATGTGTTCCCACAGGAGTTGCCGGGGTTACCACCGAAGAGGGAGGTTGAGTTTAGCATTAACTTGATCCCGGGTACGGAGTCCATTTCCGTTCCCCCATATCGGTTGGCACCGGCTGAGTTGGCGGAGTTGAGAAGCCAATTAGAAGAATTGAAGGCCAAGGGTTTTGTAAGACCGAGCACCTCTCCTTGGGGTGCACCGGCTTTATTTGCGGCCAAGAAAGATGGGACACTCTGAATGTGTATCTACTACCGGAGGTTAAATCGGGTCACCATTAAGAATAAATACCCGCTACCGAGGATCGATGATTTGTTTGATCAGGTAAATGGGTCATCCATGTTCTCCAAGATCGATCTTCGATCGGGTTACCACCAAGTAAGGATCCGGGTGGAAGACATCCCCAAGACGGCGTTTAGGACTCGGTATGGCCACTACGAGTTCCTAGTGATGCTGTTTGGGTTGACCAATGCGCCCGCTGTCTTCATGGACTTGATGAATCAGCTTTTCAGGGAATTCTTGGATAAGTTTGTGGTGGTATTTATAGATGATGTGTTGATATACTCCAAGTCTGAAGAAGAGCACGAGCAACATCTGAGGCTAGCATTGCAAAGGCTGAGAGACCACCAGTTTTATGCCAAGCTTAGTAAGTGTGACTTCTGGCTGAAAGAAGTCAACTTCTTGGGACACGTGGTGTCCAAGGAGGGGGTGGTAGTGGACCCCTCTAAGGTTGAGGCAGTTTGGAGTGGTCTCAGCCACGAACAGTATTTGAGATACGGAACTTCCTTGGTTTGGCGGGCTACTACCGCCGGTTCGTGCTCAACGTTTCACGGCTTGCAGCTCCATTGACTCGCCTCACGTGAAAGGGGGTAAAGTTTGAGTGGAATGAGGTCGGCGAGAAGGCGTTCCAAGAAATCAAGCGTAGGCTGACCACCGCCCCAGTGCTCATTATCCCGGAGAGATGAGCGGGCTACTCAGTGTATTGTGATGCCTCTCGGGAGGGGCTGGGGTGTGTTTTGATGCAGAATGGGAGGGTAGTGGCCTATGGTTCTCGCCAGTTGAAGAGCCACGAAAGCAATTACCCCGTACATGACTTGGAGCTGGCAGCCGTGATCTTTGCATTGAAGACTTGGAGGCATTACCTCTATGGAGAGAGATTCGAGGTCTTTTCAGATCACAAGAGTCTGAAGTACATTTTCACTCAAAAGGACCTGAATCTGAGGCAACGCCAGTGGATGGAGTATATGGAAGATTATGATTTCAATCTTCACTACCATCCAGGCAAAGCCAATGTGGTGGCGGATGCCCTAAGCCAAAAGACTCGGAGTGTAGTGGCCAGTTTATCAGTAAAGGAGTGGGAAATGCTAGGCACACTCGGTGAGTTTGCATTGGCATTGGAAGAGGAAGTAGAAAGAGGCTTGTTGTTCACTTCAGTGACATATCCAACCCTGGTGAGTAGAGTAATTGAAGCCCAACAAGTTGATCCAGAGGCCGAGGAGATTTTGCTAAAAACTTGAGGGCTTGATTGATTTACCTGGCTGGACACTGGAGGGAGCAGTGTTAAAGTATCAAGGAAAGATCTTGGTGCCCCCTGTAATGAGAGATGAAGTCATGAAGGAGTTTCATCAATCCCAATTGGCAGTACATCCGGGAGGCACAAAGATGTATCATGACGTGAAACGTCAGTTCTACTGGGCTGGGACGAAGAAAAACGTGGCAGAATTTGTGAGACGGTGCCTGACGTGTCAACAGGTGAAGGCAGAACATCAACGGCCTGCTGGCTTACTCCAGCCTTTGCCTGTGTCTGAATGAAAGTGGGAGCACGTCACCATGAATTTTGTCACAGGGCTGTCAAAGACGAGGAAGGGTTGTGATGCCATTTAGATGATCGTAGATCGATTAACGAAATCAGCCCATTTCTTGGCAATGAAGACAACCGACTCCATAGATGCCCTAGCCCAGTTGTACATCCGGGAGATTGTCAAACTACATGGGACATCGGTTTCTATTGTCTCTGACCGAGATCCCAGGTTCGTTTCCCGCTTCTGACAGAGTTTTCAAGTGGCGATGAGGACAGACTTACGCTTCAGTACAGCATTTAATCCCCAGAAAGATGGCCAGTCAGAGAGGACTATTCAGGTATTGGAGGATGTGCTCAAAGTTTGTGTCTTGGATTTTAAGGAGAGTTGGGAAGAACATTTACCACTGGTGGAATTTGCTTACAACAACAGCTATCAATCAAGCATCGGCATGGCGCCTTTTGAAGCCTTGTATAGAAAGCCTTGCCGTTCCCCAGTGTGTTGGACACAAGTCGGAGAGACAGCTATGATTGGACCTGAGTTAGTCCGGGAGATGAATGAAAAAGTGAAATTGATTAGACAGCGATTGGAGACGGCACAAAGCCGCCAGAAGAGTTATACGGACCGACGGAGACGGCCATTGGAATTCCAAGTGAGAGACCACGTGTTCCTCAAAGTTTCACCCCGAAAAGGGCAATTCCGTTTTGGCAAGCGAGGAAAATTGTCTCCCCGGTTTATCGGCCCATTTGAGGTCTTGGCAAGGGTGGGTGAAGTAGCCTATCGTTTAGCCTTGCCACCGCAACTTTCTGGCGTGCATGAAGTGCTCCACGTGTCCATGCTTCGAAGGTACATGCCGGACCCTTCTCATGTGTTGGATTGGGCGAAAATAGAAGTTGATTCGATGCCAACTATGAAGTGAGACCGGTCCAGATTTTGGATACTTGGGACCAAGTGCTGCGAGGCAAAACCATTCCTTTGGTCTGAGTATTGTGGAAGCATCACAACATCGAAGAGTCAACCTGGGAACGCGAGGCAGAAATGAAAGCTCAATTTCCTTCATTACTTTCTTATATGTTGTTGTAAAGTATTTTATTTTTCTTATGTCGTGTGTAAATTTCGAGGACGAAATTTTTGTAAGGAGGGGAGACTGTGACACCCTCACTTTTGGTGTTAATGAGAAACCATGAACTAAATTTTTGTGGAAATGAGAGTAAAATTTGTTGTGACGAGATGCCATGTTCTTTCATACTTTCTAAGTGTTGGAATTTTTACATGGATGGTTTGGTGTTTAGCATGTTCATGCCTTTGCTTGAGCATGATTGTGGGAGAAATGCATGTGGTGATTTTATAAGGAGGAGTAATAGTTTAATAGATGAAAGAAAGATTGAGAATGCAAAGAAATGGAAAATTCGGCCAAGCCATGGTTTCAACATTAATTTTGACCAAATGATTTAATTTGGACTAAACTTGACCAATGGGAGTGAGCTTGGACCATAAACTAGCATATATATATAATATTGTGAGAGATGGTGGGAAAGAGAGGATGGCCGGGCAAAGCTTCCATTGAGCTTGTCTTTTGTTTTGGTTGCTAAGTCAATTACAATTAAATGATGGTGGGCCCTATAGTTTATGCATGGAAGACTTGGGAGCTTTGTTTATAAATGTATATATGTATGTAGGAGGAATTTGTGTGGTTGGGAGAGTCTTGGCCGGCCAATTGAGTATAGATATAGTTGGAGAGCAAAACAAACAAACAAGTGGAAGACCAATCTTGCCCGGCTCTTCCTTCCTCTCCCAACCATCTCACATTAATATATATATATTTCTTGTCCTATGTGGAGGTCAAAGAGTCAACAAGTCCAATAATCAACTTTCTTGGTCCAACTTAAGCTTGTTAGGTCAAAATGAAGCCAAGCACCTTGCATGGCCGGGTATCACCTTTCCATTCCAAATTCTTACTTCATACATTACTCTAACACTTTTCCTTTATTAAAACATCACATGCATATCCTACTTTGCACATACACAAGCAAGATCATGCATACTACCTTCCAACACTTAGAAGATATTGAAAAACTTAGCATTTCACCACAACAAACTCCACACTCATTCCCCCAAGAAATGAATCCATGTTTTCACATTCATGCTAAAGACAAGGGTATCACACACATGGCCGAAGATAAAGTAAAATTCTAAAACACAGGGCCGATGCATCTGCTCATTAAACAACTTCTGGTAGATAGGAAGTATTGTGGCAGGATCAAACCCAATTTGAAAATAGATCTGACCTAACCTAAAGTGATCTGAATTGAAAATTGAATCGAACCGAACCAACCTAATTTTTTTAGTTTGGTTTAATTTAGTTCCAATTTAAAATCAATTCGGTTTTAAGTCTAACTTTTAAGAATTGAAAAAAATCAATTTGGCAATGGATTAAGCATCAACCCGAACCGAATTGAACCGACCTATGCACACCCTTACTTTTAACAGATGGTTACAAAACTTATTTAAGATGCATTTAGAACGATAAAAGGTAAGATAAAGTTAGATAAATTGTGGGTTCGTAATTCATACAGTGATATAAAAAATATATAACTTTTAGAGATTTTCAGAGTTTTTCTATAAGTCAAATGGAGCCTTAATGATAAATTTGCTAACAAAGGCTCGTACAAGAATAACCTCATAACAAATTAAATTAAATATTAAATTTTTAATTATTACAATTTAAAAAACAAAACTTTAAAATAAAATTTGATAAAAAATTGAAGGTGGATTTTGAGTTTATTTTTCAATAGTCGTTAGTTCAAGTTTATTTAGAATGATTGAAGGGTTTATTTGATCGCTAACTTCTAAAGTTAAGGAATTAGTTCAGGTACATACAAGCTAGTCCTAACACTCTCGATTAAAAAAAAAAAAATCATAATTTTGTATATCTTATCCATAATAAGAAATAATATGGCCATTATGGTGATTGGGTACCAAAAATTTTACTTAGAGGCCTGCTTATATAAATATTGAAAAATTGACACTAGTAATTTGTACAACAAAGAGATGTCTTTGGGTTTAATCAAAATATATATATATGTATCATCATTATTTATAAATATATACTATAACTAATTGCCAGAATAATGGCCGGCACAAATGACATACATGTTCTCAAGAGATTAGCAGCTCAGATGAAGGGACAGGGCAAATTCACAGGCTTCAAACAACTCGAGTGGCCTTTGTCTCCATCGCCAAACAAAAACCACGCAAGCCCACATTGCCACTTGAAACAATTCACTGCACACACACGCACGCACACACAAACACACACACGTAGAAGCGTAGTGAAATATCTAGCCAGGTTGGTTTCTTTCTTTTCTTTCTTTATTTATTTTTCTCTCCAATGGAAAGCCTGCAATTTTCGTAGCCAACCAGTTGTCAAAGTTGGGAGGCACGCCGTGGGGCATTTAAATTACTGATTTGCCCTCTGAATATTTTGGTAGCGTTGTTGCTGTCACTTTTCTCATATTGGGTTGATCAAAGTTGTTAATATATATATATCTGTGTGCATGTGTGTGTGTGTTACCATTTGCAGGCTTTCGAGTAGAGTTGGAAACAACTAGGCTTGTCTTTCTGACCTTATTAGATGTCCATTAAGAGTATATTTCTCTGCTACTAATATAATATATATATATATAAAATATATTTCTGACTCTTTGATCAATTAGTTTGAGTGGCTTATGCGAAAGACTTTTATTATTTTATATAAAAATAATTGGCTCTTAATAGTCTTTAAGACCATATAGAGAGCTGGTTACATTGACCAGGTAGTCGACGTGTTAATTTTACATACAACACGGCGTGTATGTAAACATAAATTATTAAGGAAAAATATAATTAAATTTGATAGGATATGAATATTTTATTTTAAAATTGATATAATTTAATTTAATTTTAAAATAAATTAACTATTTAACATGCTAATTAAATTTTAAATATTTAAATAGAAATAATAATGAATACAAATTATGAATCAAAACAAGATACGTTTACCAACTCACAAGGTAGCCGCTCCACTTCATGTGCCAATGTCAATGCTCTCTTTTTTTCTCTCTCTGCATTTGGACATCTAAAGGCAATGTGCCCACATGCTTAGCTTACCAATATTTCACCAGAACGTGCACATAACAAACACTTGAAGAGAGGGGGTGGGGGTGAATCAAGTCCCCCACTCTCTCTCATAGCCAACTGTGGGTGACATAAGATAAAAGTGCCTATTTTCGGTATATTAATAACAGGCCATGGATATAGACGAAGAAAATAAAAAATAACAGAATTAAAAAAAAAAAAAATTAATTGGACGAGTGAGATGAGGATGGACCCAATCTATGTGTGTTCTCACACATTGCATCATTTCAGTTAGTTAAAAGTAACTCAAGAAGTAAGGAATGACTACTCAACTGATCATGATCAATTAATATTAATTTGATTGAATATATATATATGTTAGGTGTAATGTGATGGGTGGGCTGCTGAGACCTACAAGTGAGTGGTATACGAGTGAGCTGAACCATTCATAATATATAACCGGCAAAGATGAAAATTAAGCTTTAAGTAAACAAAAATACAGATAGCTAGATATACACATGGGAAAGGCAGGCAGTTACCAACTCATCTTTCCGATCTATTTATTCTTGTCATTTAATGAAACAGGCCCCCTATAGATGTTTTTTTTTTTAAAGCTTTATTGTAAACGAAAACAAGAGGAACCTAATCCACGTCTTTTGGTTGTGGTGCTGGTGCTGCCAAACCCTAGCCATGCACTCTCTCTCTCTCTCTCTCTCTCTCTCACATAGAAAGAACAAAAACAAAATAAAAAAATAAAAAGTTAAAATGAAAAGATGCCCCATCACTCACTTTTCGTGAATGAAAGGCAACCATGAACACTAACCACTTACTTACTCAAAGAATTCACCTTCAACAAGTAGATCATCAACTTGGAAAACAAACAAACAAACGAAAATAAGAATTCAAAGAATTGATAATTATGAATAACAGTTGATTAATAATAGTAGCAGTAAATAATTCACATGTGATCCAGTTTTGACCCCCCCCCCCCCTCTTTTTTTCCCTTCTTCCTTCTAATAATGGCAATCCACCAAGGCCGGGGCGGAGAAGACGAGGTGTTTGTTGGGTGCTGTGAACTGAAAGTTGGAATCTCTGTGATGATCATCCTCCGGCGGTGCCGGAAGGTTGAGATCCAGTCCCAGGATGTTTCTCTGTCCGTCGCTTTCGTCACGTGATTCAGTTGTGTTGGTGTTCGTATTCATTTCTACCATGTTCATGCCAATTCGAGTGTTGGGAGGAGCCCTGTGTCGCCTCATGTGACCTCCCAAGGCTTGTCCGGACGAGAACTCCGACCCACAAATCGAGCACTCATGAACCTTATTAGACTTAGTAGAAGTATTGCTCCTACTGGTAATTTGAAGTGAGAGAGGTGGACTAATCTTGATGAATTGCCTTTCTTCTTCTCGTCCTTCTTCTTCTCCATCGAATGGTAATTGTGTAATCGGAAATGATCTGATCTTCTCTTCCGAAACAATTTTAGGCTTCTTGTGACTCGCTCGGTGGCCGCCCAGAGCTTGGAACGAAGGGAAAGTCCGGTTGCAAGTCTTGCACTCGTAGACATAGAACCCAGCTTTTCCGGCAATTTCAGTAAATTTTCGACTGTTAATCTTTTCGATCTTACTCTCCTCTTCCACTTGCCTCGGACCTTGAGCCAAAAGAATTAGGCAATTAGCCATGTCTTCGTCTTCCTCCTCGTTAGTAGATATCTCACCGGAGGAAATGGGCGATGGAACTGAAAAATCACCACCACCACCACCACCGCCACTAGCACCGCTGCCACTTGTCAAGCTAGAAGTCACCGCCGTGCCGACGGGGGAAGAAGGCCTTTGCCGCTTGGTACGCTTACCTTTCACGATCATGTTGTGATCATTGGACCCTGAAAATTCTTCCAGGGCGTCCATGTCCATCCCCCAAAAAACCACACCCAAATTTAGGTAATTGACGAAAAGAAAGGAAAAGGAAGGAAGAGGAGAAGAGTAGAGAAGAGAAGAGAAGAGAAGAAAGTAGAGTAAAAGAGCAAATCAGAGTGGAGGGCAATGGAGTGAGACGTAGGAGATGTGATATACATATGCGTGTATATATAGTGAATGGGTAACGAAGTGTTTGGGAGTCAAAATTTAAGGGGCAGTCCTGTGAACAGTTACCGTGAATTAATTTGCAACCCAATCTTCCTTGCGTTTCCAAACTTAAAAAGAAAATAGAAATGAAAAGTGCTTCCAACAAACAACTTGTAACCAATGGGCCTTCTACCTCCAAGCGGCTTAAGTATGCCTCGCGGGTTCATTTAACAGTACCTAATAAATAAATAAATAAATAAATAAATCAGACATTTATTAAAAAAAAAAAGTGAAAAATGATCTTCGGTCAAAAACTCAGCTCTCTATCCCCTTATATATAAATATGTATTTAGGTAGTGTTTGAATAATAAAAAAAATATAATAAAAGTATAAAAAATTAATATAAAAGTGATATGTAATAAAATTTAATTAAAATAAATTGAAAAAATTAATAAAAATTAATAGATTTTGATGAATTATGATAAACCAAATACTCCTAAGCTATACATGAATTATTATGTACTCATTTAAATATTAATTCAGATGAATATATCTAAAAAGCAC